>JAJSRW010001492.1:0-35072 GCA_022414725.1 Microglena sp. YARC
CCACCAGCCACTCCCATCACCACCCCCATCCACCACCACCACTTCCATCACCCACTCTATATAAACCACTCCATCACCACTCCAACCACCACTCCATCACCACTCCATCACCACTTCTCAAATTCACCTCCCCTATCCACCAAACCAACCACTCCATCCACCACTCCATCACCATTCCATCACCCACCCAACCCACTCCATCACCACTCCAAACACCTACTCCAATCACCACCACCACTCCAACCACCACTCTATCAACCACTCCAATTCACCACTCCCCAATCACCACCCTCCATCACCACAGTTTCATACCTGCTCAATCGAGAAATCATATCGCGGCGCTCGTGACCATCACCACCACCCACTCAATCACCACCTCAATCACCACTCAAAATCACCACTCCATCACCACTTCTCCATCAACCACACACCACTACCATCAACCACCCTCTATCACCTACCACCACTCCAATCAACACTCCATTCCAACCACCACCACTCCGATATCACCCTCCCATCACCAACTCCCATCACATCCATCACCACCACCCCACTTCCCATCACCACTTCCATGACCTTCCCCATCACCAACCACCACTCCCATCACCACTCCATCACCACCCCATCACCACTCATCACCACTCCATCCACACACTCCATCACCACTCAATCAAACCACTTCCATCCACCACTCCACCACCACTCATTCCCCATCACCACCCCCACTGTGACATCCCTCACACTCGCACACAACATCCAGTAATGCGGCACTGGCGACCTCTTGCATTGAATCCACCCACCACTCCATAAACACCACTCCCCAATTCACCCTTCACCAACTCCAAGCGTAGCCTCACGAGGTCCCACTCCCCGTCGTGTGGTTACCACAACCACATCCATTCACCCACCCCCATCACCCTCACCACTCCATCACCACCCCGTTAACACCACCACTCCATCACCACCCCATCACCCTCACCACTCCATCACCACCCCGTTACCACCACCACTCCATCACCACCCCATCGCCCTTACCACTCCATCACCACCCCTGTCTACCCACCACCACCAACTCCGTCACCACACCACTCCATCACCACCCGCATCACCACCACCACACTCCATCACCACCACCGTTACCACCACCACTCCATCACCCAATTCCACCACCCCCAATCACCCACCACCACTCCTTCCTATCACCAAACCCCCCTCACCACCAGCACTCCATTCGACCACCCCATTCACCACTCCATTCACCAACTTCCATCACCTCTCCATCACCAACTCCATCACCACCCCATCAACCATCACCACTCACCACCACTCCAACTCCATCACCAACTCTAATCAACCACTCCAACACCACTTCCATCATCACCACCACTCCGTCACCACCCGTACCACACACCACTCCTATCACCACCCCATCAACCACCTCATCACCACCACCTCCACCCCACTCAATTCACCACCCCATCACCACCACACCACTCCATCACCACCTCCATCACCCCACCACCCACTTACATTCACCACCCCATCACCATCAGCACTTCCATCACCACCTCCACTCACCACCACCCACTACATCCCCAACCACTGGCCCCATCACCACCAGCCACCCCAGATCACCACCCCACCACTCCATCACCCCCATCACTTCCATTCACCACTCTCCATCCAACACCACTCACCACCACCACACACTCACCACTCCATCACCCACCCCATCACCACCCTCTCCATCACCACTCTCATCACCACCCACCTCCACCACCCCACTCCCATCCACCACCCACTCTTACTCCACCACCCGAACTCTCCATCCACCATTCCCATCCACCCACCACCACCTCCCTCCAATCACCACCCCCATCACCACCCACCACCACTCCATCACCACTCATTCACCATCCATCACCACTCCATCTCCACTCCACACACCACTTCATCACCCCACCACTCCATCCAGCACCATCTCCATCACCACCCATCCACTCAATCACCACTCCATCACCACCACCACTCCACACCTCACATCACCATCACCACCCACTCCAATCAAACCACTCCATCACCAACACCACTCCACACCCCACCACCACCACCACACCCCTGTTACCACCGACCACTCCATCACCACCCCCACACCACCACACCCCTACCACCTCCTCACCACCCCTTTAACCACTCACTCATCCCACACCCCATCACCCTCCACCACTCCATCACCACCCTGTTACCACCCACCACTCCATCACCAACCCCCATCACCCTCACCACACTCCATTCACCGCCCCGTTACCACACCACTCCCATCTACCACCCCATTCACCCTCACCACCTCCACCACCCCCGTTACCACCCACCACTCCCTCACCACCCCATCACCCTCACCCACCCCATCACCACTCAATTCACCACCCACTCAATTCAACCCACTCCATCACCACACCTCCATCACCACCACCACCCCATCCACCAACTCTATCTCACCACCCACACCCATCAACACCCCATCACCGCACCCACTCCATCACCACGTCCATCACCACTCCAATCACCACCACCCAACTCCATCACCACTCATGACACCCACCACCACTCCATTCAACCACCCAACCACCCCATCACCACTCCAACCACCCCATCACCTCAACCACTCCATCACCACCCCGTTACCAACCACCACTCCATCACCACCCCATCCCCTGCACCACTCCATCACCACCCCCGCACCACCTGTCCACTCCGGCCACCACCACCACCCCATCACCACCATCACTCCTCACCACCAACCGTACCACCACCAACCTCCTCACCATCACCACCCCATCACCACCACCAATACCATCACCAACCCCCACCACCAGCCCCATCACAACTCAAATCACCCACTCATTCATCTCTCCATCACCACTCCATCACCACTCCATCACCACGTCCAGTCCACCCACGCCGTCCACCACCACTCCATCACCACTCAATCACCACCCATCACCGCCTTCATCACCACCACATTCATCACCACTCCATCACCAACCCAATCACCAACCCCACTCCATCCATCACACTCCACACACCATCCAATCACCACCCATCACTCCCCATCAACCACCACACTTCCATCACCATCCATCACCACCTCAATCACCACTCCATCACCACCACCCATCCTCACCACTCCATCACCACTGCCGATCACACTCCATTAACCACTCGCATTCTATCGCGACAGCCTCTCCCCACACATCACCGACCCCATCTGAGTCTCCACAGTGCCCACCTAGTCACTCACTCGCACCCATGACTGGTCACCACCACCATTCCCATCCACCACACCATCCACTCCATCACCACTCATCCCCAACGCCACCACCCACCACTCCATCACCACCACCACTCCATCACCACCACCACTCATCACCACTCCATCACCACCACCCACTCCTCACCACCCCATCACCACCCCATCACCCACCACCACTCCATCACCACTCCTCACCACTCCACCACCACTCCATCACCACTCCATCACCAACTCGCGATCACCCACTCCGTCACTACTCCATCACCACCACCCTCCATCACACTCATCACCACTCCATCACCACTCCATCGCCACCACCACTCATCACCACTCCAACACTACTCCATCACCAACCACACTCCACCACCACTCCAGCACCACTCCACACCACTCCATTCACATCCATCACCAATCCATCGCCAGAATCCATCACCACCACCACTCACACCACTCATCACCACTCCATCACCACCCATCACCACTCCATCAACCACCACACTCCATCACCACTCGCTCACACCACACGTCCATCACCACCCCATCGACCACCACCACTCCATCACCACCCGATCACCACTCCATCACCACCCCATCCGATCACCACGTCCATCACCACTTCCATCACCACGCCATCACCACCTCCATACCACTCTCACACTCCAACACCCACTCCATCACCTACCAGCCACTCCATCACCACCCTATCACCACTCCATCACCACCCCATCACCATCTTTCATCACCACCCACTTTCCTCACTCCATCCATCACTCCAATAACCACCTCCGACCCATCACCACTCCATTCGCACTCTCAGCGACCACTCCATCAACCACCAGCACTCCATCACCACTCCATCACCACCTCCATCACCAACCACTCATCACCACTCACATCACCACCAGCACTCCATCACCTTCCCATCACCACCACCACTCATCACCACCCATCCACACTCCATCACCACCAACCACACTCCAATCAACCACATCCATCACCACTCCATATCACCACCACCACTTCACTCCATCACCACTCCTATTACACTCCATCACCACACCAACTCCATTGACCACCACCACTTCCACACCACTCCACACCACTCCACCACCACTCATCACCCCCCCTACCCCACCACTCCATCACCATGACCATCACCACTCCGACAGCCGACTCCATACACTCCATCACACCACCACTCCATCACCACCACCACTCCATCACCACTCCATCGACACTCCACCAACACTCACTGGTATCACAAACCCAATCCCACCACCACCCACTCCATCAACTCCATTTCCGACTCACCACCCATCTCATTCACTCCTCACCATTCCACCATCCACCACTCCATCACCACTCCATCCTCACTCCAATCAACCACTTCCATCTCCACTCCTTTCACCACTTCACCCCACCACCTCATTCAACCATCCTCCATCACCACACCACTCATCATCCACCACAATCCATCACCACCACCATCCATCACCACCACCACTCCATCACCACCCCATCCACCACCACCACCCACATCACCACCACCACTCCATCAGACACCAGCCACTCCATCACCACCACCACTGCCATTACCACCACCACCCATCACCACGACCACCCCTACACCACTCCACCCACCCCATTCACCACTCCATCACCACCCAAAACCACTCATCACTACCACATCCCCGCCATCACCACTCCACGTCCCACCCCATCACCACCCAACCCCAATCACCCAGCTGACTCCATCACCACCAACACGCCATTACCACCACCACCCCCATCACATCACCACCCGCATCACCCACCATCCACCACTCCATCACCATCCCGTTACCACTCCACCCCACCTACCACACCCTATTCACATTCACCCCCATCCACCATCACCACCCCATCACCAGCCACCCCACTCACCACCACTCCATCACCCACCCCGTTACCACCACCACGTCACATCACCACCCCATCACCACTCACCACCCCACCCACCCAATCACCCTTCCCTCCATCAGCCACCACCACTCCATCACCACCCCATCACCACCCCATCAACCACCACCACTTCCACACACCCTCACCACGCCGTCAATCCACCACCCCGACACACCACCACCCCCTCAATCACCACTCCATCACACCCATCCGCCATCTCCATTACCCCCCGCTGACCACTCCATCAACCACTCCACTACCACTCGTCAGCTCACCTCGCCCATCACCACATCCATACCAGCTCCATCACCACTCCATCACCACTCCCGTTACCACCCACCACTCCTCACATCCATCACCACCCCTATTCAGCACCACCAAACCATACGATCACCACCCCCCCCAGGCTCACCACCCATCGACACTCCATCACACACTCCGATCACCACTCCATCACCCACCACCACCCTCGTCCCTATCCACCACTCCATCACCACCCCTTATACCATCACCACTCCCCACCACGTCACCACCACCACACCACCACCACTCCATCACCCACTCCATCCCACACCACTCACCGACTCCATCACCACTCCATCACCACTCCATCCCACCACCACCCATCTCCATCACCACCACCACGTTCCCTCACCACATGCCACAAATCACCACTCCATCAACCACCACCCCCCCACCACGCCCATTCACCATTCCGACACCACCCGTCACCCACCATCACCACATTCACCACTTCCCACCACTCCTCACACCACCACTCCACCACATCACACCACCACTCCATCACCACTCTCCAATTGACCACTCCATCCACCACTCCGATCACCACTCCATTCACCACTCCCTCCATCTTCGCACACCATCACCACGTCCAGTCGCCCACCACATCATATCAGCACTTCCATTCACCACTCCGATCACCACCACTCCCATCACCCACCACCACCCATTCCATCACCACCACCACCACTCCATCACCAACCACTCCACCAGCCACTCCAATTCTACCACCACCACTCCCAACCACCACACTCATTTCCACCACCACCACGTCACTCATCACCCATCCACCAACCACCACTCATCACCATCTCCTCCACCACCCCACTCACCCACTTCCATCCACCACCACCATCACCTCCCCAATTCCCACCACTCCATTCCAACCACCACTCCATCCACCCACCACTCACCCCATCAACCACAACTCCATCACCACCCCTCCATCACCACCCATCCCATTCCGACCCACTCCCGCCACCCGATTGCACCCTCCACTCCGTCACCACACCTCACAATCACCATCACTACTCCATCACCACCCCACGCCTCTCCACCACCACTCCATCACCACTCCAACACCACTCCTCACCACTTCCATCACCACTCCAATCGCCATTCCCAAATCCAACCCACCATTTCATCACTCACACCCACACACTCCACTCCACCACTCCACACCACTCATCCATCTCACCACCACACTCATCACCACTCCATCACGATCCAACCACTCCATCCCCACCACCTCTCCACCACCTATCTCCATCACCACTCCATCCACCACCTCCATCACCACCCCATCACCACTCCATCCACCACGTCCCACGACCACCGCACTCACCTTCCATGATCACGAACTTCCACCCCAACCCACACCCCACCTCCATCACCACTCCATCACCAATCCTCACTCCCCCGATCACCACCCACCCACTCACCTAGACATCACCATTAGTCCACCAAAACCACTCCCATCAACCACGTTCCCCGCCAATGCACCAACTCCATCTCCACTCCACACACTCCCAATGCACCACTCCCACCCACCTCCCCATCAACCACTCCCATCACTCCACCACCACCACTCACACTCCACTCCCATCACCATACCAAACTCCAATCACCCACCACCACCTCCATACACCACTCCACCACCAACTCCTATCACCACTTCCAACACACTCCACTCCATTTTACCCCACACCACAATCCTCACACCACCACCTCCATCAACTCACTCCACCCTTATGCCACCCTCCCGACTATCACCACTCCATCCCACCACCACTCCAATCACCACCTCACCGACTGCCATCCACCACTCGCCCATCGACCACCACCACCCGCACATCAACCAACCACCCTCAGCTCCACGTTCATCCACCACGCACGCCCCCTCCATCACCCGACCCGACCACTTTCTGCATCGGACTCCCAATCTCATCACCAACTATCCATTTCCACTCATCTACCAGCCTCCAAGCCATTCCCCACACTCACACCACTCGCATCACACACCCCCATCCGACACCACCCACTCTCCGATCACCACTCCAATAACACCACTTCCATCACCACTCCCATCACCACTCCACTTCAATCCACTCATCCACTCCACCCCACTCCATTCACCCCCAACCACCACACTCCACCACCCATGTTAGTTCCACTCCATCACCACAGTCTCCATCACCACTACGATCACCACTCCACCACCACCCACCCACCACACCACCCTCCACACAACACTCCTATTCACCCACTGCCTATCACTATCACATCCCTACCGTTGAAACGCACTCCATCCGAATTGCACCACTCCATGCTTACCACTCAACCCCCATCCAGTCACCACCTCCGATTCCGCCCCACCACCCACTTCCAATCAACCACGTCACGCATCCCCACCAACCCACCCCACTCTCCATCGGCGAGCGCGACCACCCCTCTTCACTAACTGCCATCACCACCACTCCACACCACTCCATTCTTTACCAAGCTTGGACCACATCGCACCACCTCCCACACTCCTACACTCCCTACACACTCCATCCACCCATCATCATCCCACTCCTTCTCATCACCACCACTTCCAATCACCACCCTCTCCAACAACCTTCACGGGGCATCCATCCAGCACCAACCAACCACTCCATCACCCATCCCACCACATCCAAACCACTACCACCTCCACACTCCAACCCCGCGCCATCACTCAGCCACCACTCCATAACCACCCATCACCACTTCACCACCACCCAATGCACCATCCCTATCACCCATATTCAGGCCCACATCCATACCCCCCACACCAGCCCATCACCAACCACCACTCCATCTCCACTCCATCCCTCATTTGGGCTCCACACCGCCACACGACTCCATTCACATCTCCACTCACCACGTCCATCACCACCACCACGTCCACCACACTCCGATCTCCACTCCATCACCACTAACATCAACAACTCATTTTTCACCTTGTGGGGAGTGTGCCCAGTCACGCGACCTCCACAGCCACCCATCCCATCTCATGCACCACTTCCATCACCGACTCACCATGCACCACTCCAATCACCACCACACACTCCTCACCCACTCTCTCATCACCGCCAGCACTCCCACTCCATCACCACTCCATCACCCTGCCAATCAAACCTGCTCCAGTCACCACTTCCATCTCCATCCACCACTCCATCACCACTCATCCACCACTCCATCACCACCACTTCATACACCACTCCATTCCACCACTCCCTCATCCACACCACTCCATCACCACTCCATCACCACCATCCTATACACCATCGATCCACGACCACCTGATCTTTACTATCTGGTGGAGAGTGAAGAGGAAGGGAGTCCTCCATCACCCACCACTCACCTCCATCACCACCTCCATTCACCACCTCCATACCATCACCACCACCATCCATTCACCAACCCCACTCCCATCACCACTCCATCACCACCCATCACCAACGCACCCATCATCACTCCATCACCAACACCACTCCATCACCTTCCACCACCACTCCACACACTCAAGCCATCACTCACACCCATCACCACCACCCCATCACCACTCTCACTCCATCACCACTCCTACTCCACACCACACCCCCTCACCACTGCCACGCACAACATCACTCCATCACCACCACCACTCCATTCACCACTCCATCACCACTCCCATCCACTCCGATCACCGCACAACCACACCACTCCGCACCCACCAACTCACACACTCCATCACCTTCCACCACCACTCCACACACTCCATCACCACTCCATCACCACCCCACACCACCTCCATTTCATCACCACTCCATCCGATCACCACTCCATCACACTCCACCCCATCACCACTCCACCACCACTCCATCACCAGTCCCATCACCACCCCATCACCACCACCACTCCATCACCACACCACCACACCACTCCATCACCACCACCACTCCATCACCACCATCCCACCCACCACTCCATCACCACCCATCTCCACTCCATCACCACTCCATCCCACCCATCACACCTCACCACCACTCCATCACCACCCATCCCCATCACCACTCCAACACCACTCCATCACCACTCCAACATCCACTCACACCACCTCCATCACCACTCCATCACCACACCATCCATCACCACCACCACTCCATCACCACACCACTCCATCACCACTCCATCTCACGAACACCACCATCACACCACCCATCCACCACACTCATCCACTCCATCACCACTCCTCACCACTCCATCACCACCCCACATCCATCACCACTCCATCACCACCCACACCCACCATCCATCCACTCCATCACTCACTCCCACATCACCACTCCATCATCACCATCACCACTCCATCACACCACACCCCTCCCCACCCACCCCATCACCACCACACACTCCATCACACTCCACACCATCCCCACTCCATCACCACTCCACCACCAATCAACTCCATCACTCCATCACCACTCATCACCACTCCATCACCACCACCACTCATCCCACTCTCACCCACTCCATCACCACTCCATCACCACTCCCATCACCACTCCATCAACCCACTCCATCACCACTCCATCACACCGCCATCACCACCATCACCACCAACCCATCCCACGTCCATCACCACTCACACTCATCACCACTCCATCACCACTCCACACACACACTCCATCACCACTCCATCACCCACTCCATCACCCATCCCACACCACCCCACTCACCATCCACATCACCACATCCAACCCACCATCACCACCCATCACCACGCACTCCATCACCACTCCATCCACCATCACCACCACACCATCAATCACCACTCCATCACCACTCCATCACCACATCCACCACTCCATCACCACTCCATCACCACTCACCCATCACCACTCCATCACCACCCACCATCAACTCCACTCCACTCCATCACCACTCCATCACCACCCCATCACCACCACCACTCCATCACCACTCCATCACCACCTCCCACTCACCCACCCCCATCACCACTCCATCACCACACTCCATCACCACACCCACTCACACACACCATCCACCACTCCATCACACGTCCACCCCATCTCCACTCACACCACTCACCACTCCATCACCACCCCACCCACTCCATCCACCACTTTCCACACCCCACTCCATCACCACCCTCCCACTCCACCCACTCCATTACCACCACCACTCCATCACCACTCATCCATCACCACTCCATCACCACTCCACCACTCCATCAACCACCACTCCATCACCACTCCATCACCACCATCCAACCCACTCCACTCATCACCACTCCACCACACTCCATCCACCACTCACCATCCATCACCACCCCACTCCATCACCACCCATCACCACACCACTCCATCACCACTCCATCACCACCACGTCCATCACCGACCACTCCATCACCACTCCATCACCCACCACCACTCCATCACCACCCAACACACCACACCACTCCATCACCACCAACCCATCACCACTCCATCACCACCACTCACCACCACCCATCACACTCCATCACCACTCCAACCTCCACCACTCACACTCACCACTCCATCACCACCACTCCCACCCATCACCACTCTCCTCACCACTCCATCCACCACCACTCCACACCACACCACCACCACCCAACCACCACCACCACCACATCACCACACCATCACCACTCCATCCCCACCACCCACTCCCCATCACCACCCCACCACTCCATCACCACCCACACACTCCATCACCACTCCATCCACCACTCCACACACTCCATCACCACCACCACCACCACTCCACACCACTCCATCACCCACCCACACCACCACATCCATCACCACCACCACTCCATCCCACCAACTCACCACACCCTCCCACCACTCCACTCCATCACCACTCCATGCACCACCCACTCCATCACCACTCCATCACCCACCGACACTCCATCCAATCCACTCCACACCACCACCACCACCCATCACCACTTCCACCCACTTCACCACCACCACTCCACCCACCACCACTCCATCACCACCACTCCATCAACTCACACACCAACCACTCCATCACCCACCTCCACCACTCCATCAAACTCCCCCATCACCACCACACCACTCCATCACCACTCCATCACCACCGACCCCTCACCACTCCAACCACTCCATTTCACCACTCACCACTCCACATCCACACACCACCATCACCCACTACCATCACCACCCACCTCCCCATCCCCAATCACCCCAACAAACACTCCATCACCACTCCATCACCCATCACCTCCATCACCACCACCCACCCACAATCACTCCAATCACCACTCCCCATTCACCTCCACCACCACCCACCACCACTCCATTCACCACCCCATCCAACCCCACACCCATCACCACCGTCCATCCACCACCCCCATCCACTCCATCACCACTCCATCACCCACACCCACTCACCACTCCACCACCACTCCATCACCACTCCACACCACTCCATCCACCCACTCCATCACCACCCACACCACTCCATCACCTCTCCATCACCACTCTACTCCATCACCACCCCACTCCACCCACTCCATCACCACCACCCACTCCATCACCACTCCATCACCACTCCATCACCACTCCATCCACCACCACTCCATCACTACTCCATCACCACCACCACTCCATCACCACTCCATCACCACTCCATCACACTCCATCACCACTCCATCCACCACTCCATCACCACTCCATCACCACCCATCACCCACCACCACTCCATCACCACTCCATCACCACCCCCACACACCACCACTCCATCACCACCACCACTCCATCACCACTCCATCACCCACTCCATCACCACCCACCACATCACCACCACCCCACTCCATCACCACTCCATCACCACTCCATCACCACCATCACCGACTCCATCACCACCCACCACATCCACTCCCATCACCACCCCATCACCAACCACCACCACTCCATCACCACTCCCTCACCACCCATCACCACCACCACCCATCACACCCACCACTCCATCACCACTCCATCACCACCACCCACCACACAATCACCACACTCCATCACACCACAAACCACTCCATCCACCACCCATCACCCTCCATCACATCACCACCACCATCACCACCACCCACTCCATCACCACTCCAACACCACTCCATCACCACTCCAACACCACTCCATCACCACCACCACTCCATCACCACTCCACCACCACTCCATCACCACTCCATCACCACCCCATCCACCACTCCATCACCACTCCATCACCAACTCCACCACCACTCCATCACCACTCCATCACCACTCCATCACCACCACCATGCCCATCACCATCACCACACCACTCCCATCACCACCACCACTCCATCACCACTCCATCACCACCACCACTCCATCACCACTCCATCACCACTCCATCACCACCCCATCACCACCCACCACTCCATCACCACTCCATCACACCACCACTCCATCACCACTCCACCACTCAACCATCACCACTCCATCACCACCACTCCATCACCACCACCACTCCATCACCATCACCCCCACTCCATCACCACCACCACTCCATCACCAATCCCACCACTCCATCACCACCCATCCCATCACCACACCCATCATCCACCACCACTCCACCACTCCATCACCACTCCATCACCACTCCATCACCACTCCACTCACATCACCACCACCACTCCATCACCACTCCATCACCACCCACCACTCCATCACCACCCACATCACCACTCCATTCCATCACCACTCCATCACACTCCTCACCATCCATCACCACCCACACCACCTCCATCACCACTCCATCACCAACCACCTCCATCACCCACTCCTATCACCACCCACCACCACTCATCACCACCACCACTCCATCACCACTCCATCACACCACCTCACACTCACCACTCCATCACCACCACACCCACCACCACTCCATCACCACTCCATCACCACCACCATCACATCCATCACCACTCACCACCACCACTCCATCACCACTCCATCACTCCACCACTCCATCACCCATCACCACTCCATCCATCACCACTCCATCACCACTCCATCACACTCCATCACCCACTTCACCAACACCATCACCACTCCACCACCACACTCCATCACCACACCCACTCCATCACCACACTCCATCACCACTCCATCACCACTCCATCACTCCATCACCACTCCATCTCCATCACCACTCCATCACCACTCGCATCACCACTCCATCACCACTCCATCACCACCACCACTCCATCACCGACTCCATCACCACTCCATCACCTCCATCACCACTCCATCACCACTCCATCACCACTCCATCACCACCACTCCATCACCACTCCATCACCACTCCATCACCACCACCACTCCATCACCACTCCATCACCACTCCATCACCACCCCATCCACCAACCACCACTCCATCACCACTCCATCACCACTCCATCACCACTCCACCACCACTCCATCACCACTCACCACTCCATCACCACCATCCCACCACCCACTCCATCACCACCCATCACCACCCATCACCCATCACCACTCCATCACCACTCCATCACCACTCCATCACCACTCCATCACCACCCCATCACCACCACCACTCCATCACCACTCAATCACCACTCCATCACCACTCCATCACCACCACACCATCACCACCACACTCCATCACCACTCCATCACCACCCACCCACTCCATCACCACCCATCACCACCAACTCCCATCACCACTCCATCACCACTCCATCACCACTCCACGTCCATCACCACTCCATCACCACCACCACTCCATCACCATCCACTCCATCACCAATCACCACTCCATCACCACCCATCAACTCCATCACCACCCCCACTCCATCACCACCCCACTCATCACCACTCCACCACCACTCACCACCTCCATCACCACTCACCACCACCACTCCATCACCCACTCACCACTCCATCACACCACTCCATCACACCACTCCATCACCACCACCCACTCCATCACCACTCCATCACCACTCATCACCACTCCATCACCACTCCATCAACCACTCCATCCACCACTCCATCACCACCAACTCCATCACCACCACGCACTCCATCACACCACTCCATCACCACTCCATCACCACCCATCACCATCCATCACCACTCACCACGTACACCACCACCACTGCCATCACCACCCCTCACCACTCATCACACTCCATCACCACTCCATCACCACCCATTCATCACACCTCCATCACCACCACACACCACTCCATCACCATCCATCACCACCACCACTCCATCACCACTCCATCACCACCCATCACCACCACTCCATCACCACTCCATCACCACTCACCACCATATCCACTCCATCACCACCACCACTCCATCACCAATCACCACTCCATCACCACTTCCATCACCACCCACACCACTCCATCACCATCAACTCCATCACCACTCCATCACCACCACTCCATCACCACCCATCACCACTCCATCACCACTCCATCACCAAACCATCCATCACCACCCATGCCATCACCACCACCACTCCATCACCACCCATCACCACCATCACAACATCATCCACTCCCCATCACCCACCATCACTCCATCACCACCCCTAACCTCACCCACACCACCCCATCATCACCCACTCCATCACCACTCATCACCACCACACCACTCCATCACCACATCACCACCCATCCCACCCACTCCATCACCACACCACTCCATCACACCCCATCACCCTTACCACTCCATCACCACTCCATCACCACTCCACCACCACTCCATTCATCCACCCCACATCACCACTCCATCACCACTCCATCACCACACCACCACTCCATCACCACTCCATCACCACTCCCCACCATCCATCACCACCAACGACCACCCACTCCATCACCACCCCATCACCCTCACCACTCCATCACCACCCCCGTTACCACCACCACTCCATCACCACCCCATCACCCTCACCACTCCATCACCACCCCGTTACCACCACCACTCCATCACCACCATCACACCGTCTCCATCACCACCCCATCACCACTCATCACCACTCCATCACCACCACCACACCACTCCATCACCACCCCAGCACTCCATCACCACTCCATCACCACCACCACTCCATCACCATCACCACCCCATCACCACCACCACTCCATCACCACTCCATCACCCACCATCCATCACCACCCCATCACCACCACTCCATCACCACTCCCATCACCACCCCACTCCACCACACTCCATCACCACTCCATCACCCACTCCCATCACCCACTCCATCACCACCACACCATCCATCACCACCTCACCACCACCACTCCATCACCACTCCATCACCACCCATCACTTCATCACCACCCACCCACCACTCCATTCACCACCACTCCATCACCACCCCATCACCCTCACCACTCCATCACCACCCCATCCCACCACTCCATCACCACCCATCACCACTACATCACCACTCACCACCACTCCATCACCACCAGTCCATCACCACTCCATCACCACCCCATCCACCACCACTCCACACCACTCCATCACCACACCACCACTCCATCACCACCCCCATCACCACTCCACACCACTCCATCACCACCCTCCACCACCACTCCATCACCACCCCATCACCCTCACCACTCCATCACCACTCCATCACCACCACCCATCACCATCACCACTCCATCACCCACCACACCACCTCCATCACCACCCCATCCATCACCACCATCCACCACTCCATCACCACCCTCACACCACTCCATCACCACTCACCACCCACCACCACTCCATCACCACTCCATCACCACCCCATCACCACCACCACTCCATCACCACTCCATCACCACCCCATCACCACTCCACCCACTCCCATCACCACCCATCACCACTCCATCACCACTCCACCACTCCATCACCACTCCATCACCCCACCACTCCATCACCACCCATCACCACTCCATCACCACCACCACCACCACTCCATCACCACCCCCATCACCACCTCACCACTCCATCACCACCCCACCACCCACACCACTCCATCACCACCCCATCACCCTCACCACTCCATCACCACCCCGTTACCACCACCACTCCATCACCACCCCATCACCCTCACCACTCACCACCCGTTACCACTCCATCACCACCCCATCACCACCCATCATCACCACCACTCCACTCACCACTCCATCACCACCCACCCTCCATCACCACCACCACCCTCACCCACTCCATCACCACCCCACACCACTCCATCACCACCCCATCACCACCACCACTCCATCACCACACCACCACTCCATCACCACCCATCCCATCACCACTTACATCCACTCCATCACCATCCACACCCACTCCACCACCACTCCATCACCACTCCATCACCACTCCATCTCCATCACCACACCACTCCATCACCACACCACCCCACCACTCCATCACCACTCCCATCACCACTCACCACATCACACCACTCCATCACCACCCACCACTCCATCACCACCCCTCACCACTCCATCACCACCCCCCATCCCACCATCACCACCACTCCATCACCACCCCATCACCACTCCATCACCACTCCATCACCACCCCATCACCACTCCTCACCACCACCACTCCATCACCACTCCATCACCCACTCCATCACCACCCACCACCACCACCCACCACCACTCCATCACCACCCCATCACCACCACTCATCACACCATCACACCACTCCATCACCACCCCACCACCACCACTCCATCACCACCCCATCACCACCACCACTCCATCACCACTCCATCACCACCACCAATCACCACTCCATCACCACTCCCATCACACCACTCACCCACCACTCCATCACCACCCTCACACCACCACTCCATCACCACCCCATCACCACTCCATCACCACCCATCACCACCACCACTCCATCACCACCCCATCACCACCACCACCTCCACCACTCCATCACCACTCTCACCACTTCACCACCACTCCATCACCCACTCCCATCACCACCACCACTCCATCACCACTCCATCACCACTCCATCACCTCCCATCACCACCACTCCACTCACCATCACCACTCCACACCACCACCCCATGTCCATCACCACCACACCACCACCACTCCATCACCACCCCATCACCACTCCATCACCACCCATCACCACCACCACTCCATCCACCACCCATCACCACCACCACTCCATCACCACCCCATCACCACCACCACTCCATCACCACCATCCTCACCACCCATCACCACTCCATCACCACACCACCACTCCATCACCACTCTATCACCCTCACCACTCCATCACCACCACCACCTCCATCACCAACCACTCCATCACCACCCATCACCACCACCACTCCATCACCACTCTATCACACCTCCATCACCTCCAGTCCACACACCACACCATCACCACCACCCATCACCACACCAACCTCACCACCCACACCACCACCATCATTCTCACCATCACCACTCCATCACCACCCATCACCCCACTCCATCACCACTCCATCACCACTCCTCACCACTCCATCACCACTCCCACCACTCCACCACTCCATCCACCACTCCATCCCCATCACCACCATCTCACCCCACACCACTCCATCGCTCCATCACCACCCATCACCACTCCATCACTCCATCACCACTCCATCACCACACCCACTCCATCACCACTCCATCACCACCTCCATCACCACACCACCACTCCATCACCACTCCATCCATCACCACATCCATCACCCACCACCACTCCATCACACCACCACACCCACTCCATCACCACTCCACACCACCCTCCATCACCACCACTCCATCACCACTCCATCACACAACTCCATCACCACTCCATCACCACCACCACTCCATCACCACTCCATCACCACCTCATCACCACTCCATCACCACCCACCACTCCATCACCACCACCATCCATCCACCACTCCATCACCACTCCATCACCACTCCATCACCACCATCACCACTCCATCACCACTCCATCACCTCCACCACCACTCCATCACCACCACTCCATCACCACTCCATCACCACTCCATCACCACTCCATCACCACTCCATCACCACCACCACTCCCATCACCACTCCATCACCACTCCATCACCACTCCATCACACCACACCACTCCATCACCACTCCACCACTCACCACTCCATCACCACCACCACTCCATCACCACACCACTCATCACCACCCACCACCCACTCCATCACACACTCCACTCCATCACCACTCCATCACCACTCCATCACCACTCCATCACCACCCCATCACCACTCCATCACCACTCCATCACCACTCCATCACCACCACCACTCCATCACCACTCCATCACCACTCCATCACCCACCACCACTCCATCACCACTCCATCACCACTCCATCACCACCCACACCACTCCATCACCACCACCACTCCATCACCACCCCATCACCACCACCACTCCATCACCACTCCATCACCACTCACACCACCCATCCCACTCCATCACCACTCCATCACACATCCACCACCACTCCATCACCACTCCATCACCACCCACCACTCCATCACCACTCCATCACCACTCCACCATCCACCACCACACCACTCCATCACCACTCCACACACTCCATCACCACTCCATCACCACCACTCCATCACCACTCCATCACCACTCCACCACCACCACTCCAACACCACTCCATCCATCACACCCCATCACATCCACCACTCCATCACCACTCCTCACCACTCCATCACCACTCCATCACCACCACCATCACACCACTCCATCACCACCACCCACTCACACACCACCATCCATCACCACCACCACTCCATCACCACTCACCACCACCATCCCACCACCACCCATCACCACCACCACCCCATTCCATCACCCACTCCATCACCACTCCATCACCACCACCACCCCATCACCATCCCATCACCACCAACTCCATCACCAATCACCCACCACCACTCCATCACCACCCATCACCACTCCATCACCACCCCATCACCACCACCACCACACCCCATCACCACCACCACCACCTCCATCACCACCCCACCCCATCACCACCACCCCATCACCACCACCACTCCACATCACCCACTCCACACACTCCATCACCACCACACCACTCCATCACCACCGCCTCCATCACCACCCACCACCACTCACCACCACTCACCACCCCATCACCACCCACCCCTCCATCACCTCCACCACTCCATCACCATCACCACTCCATCACCACCACCACTCCATCACCACCCCATCACCACCACCACTCCATCACCACTCCATCACCACTCCATCACCACTCACCACTCCATCACCACCACCCATCACATCACCCACTCCATCCACCACCACCACTCCATCACCACTCCACTCCATCACCACCCACCCATCCACTCCATCACCACTCCATCACACCACCACATCACCACCACCACTCCATCACCACTCCATCACCACCCACACCACTCCATCACCACCCACCACTCCATCACCACTCCATCACCACCCACCACTCCATCACCACCACTCCACCACCACTCCATCACCACCCCATCACCACCACCACTCCATCACCACTCCATCACCACTCCGACACCACTCCATCACCACTCCATCACCACCACCACTCCATCACCACTCACCACTCCATCACCACTCCATCACCACTCCACCACCACTCCATCACCACCCCATCACCACCACCACTGCATCACCACTCCATCACCACTCCATCACCACCCATCACCACCACCACCCCATCACCACCACCACTCCATCACCACCACCACTCCACTCCATCACCACCACCACTCCATCACCACCACAACTCCATCACCACCCCATCACCACCACCACCCCATCACCACCACCACTCCATCACCACCACACTCCATACCACCACTCCATCACCACCACCACCATCACCACCACCACCCCATCACCCACCACACACACCCCATCACCACACCACCCCACCACTCACCACTCACCACCAACACCCCATCACCACAACTACTCCATCACCACCAACACCCATTCACCACAACACCCCATCACCATCACCACCACCACTCCATCACCACTCCATCACCACTCCATCACCACTCCATCACCACTCCATCACCACTCCATCACCAACAACACCCTATCACCACCACCACCCCATCACTATCACCACCCCATCACCACCACCACTCCACCACCACTCCATCACCACTCCATAACCACCCCATCACCACCACCACTCCGACACCACTCCATCACCACTCCATCACCACTCCACCACCACTCCATCACCACTCCATCACCACTCCATCACCACTCCATCACCACCACCACTCCATCATCACTCCATCACCTCCCCATCACCACACCACTCCATCACCACTCCATCACCACTCCATCACCACCACCACTCCATCACCACTCCATCACCACTCCATCACCACTCCATCACCTCCCCATCACCACCACCACTCCATCACCACTCCACCACCACTCCATCACCACTCCATCACCACTCCATCACCACTCCATCACCACCACCACTCCATCACCACTCCATCACCAATCATCACCACTCCATCACCACCACCACTCCATCACCACTCCATCACCACCACCACTCCATCACCACTCCACCACCACTCCATCACCACCACCACTCCATCACCACCACCACTCCATCACCACCCCATCACCACCACCACTCCATCACCACCCCATCACCACCACCACTCCATCACCACTCCATCACCACCCATCACCACCACCACTCCATCACCACCCGGTACCACCACCACTCCATTAACACCCATCACCACCACCACCCCATCACCACCACCACTCCATAACAACCACCACTCCATCACCACCACCATCCCATCACCACCACAACTCCATCACCACCACCACTCCATCACCACCCCATCACCAACACCACCCCATCACCACCACCACACCATCACCACCACCACTCCATCACCACCACCACTCCTTCACCACCACCACTCCATCACCAACACCACCCAATCACCACCACCACCCCATCACCACCACCAACCTCATCACTACCACCACCCCATCACCACCAACACCCCATCACCACCAACACCCCATCACCACCAACACCCCATCACCACCACTACTCCCTCACCACCAACACCCTATCACCACCACCACCCCATCACCACCAACACCCCATCACCACCACCACTCCATCACTACCCCATCACCACCACCTCCCCATCACCACTACCCCATTACCACCACCACTCCGTCACCACCCCATCACCACCACCACCCCATCACCACCACCACTCCATCACCACCCCATCACCACCACCACCCCTTCACCACCACCACCCCATCACCACCACCACCCCATCACCACCACCACCCCATCACCACCACCACTCCATCACCACCACCACCCCATCGCCACCACCAACCCGTCATCACCACCACCCCATCACCACCACCATACCACCACCCCGCACACCTCAACAGTCCATCTGTATGTACACCCCATCACCTCCTACTCACTTACCCCAACACCACCTATGCAGTACGTATCAGAAACTTTCCTCGGTGGCCGCGGTGGCCGCGGAGGCTTCAGCCAGTCATTCAGCGCCCCCAAGATCACTGCAGTGGGTAGGGAATGGCTCAGTTCCGGCTCCCCACTCGTCCTGTGCCTGCCAGACGAGATGAGGAAGGAGGACCTGGTTCTGCAGGCGCACCAGAAAAGGATGAAGATACTACAGGAGCAGCGGGCTGCCATGCTGGCTAGCAAGAGTGAGAAGGATGATGAGGTGGAAGCCTTGTACAGATCTCTAAGGGAGGCCAGGAAGGAGGTTGCGTTGCTCAATGACATGGTGAGGCATGTGGGTGGGTGGTGTGTGGGTGTGTGGAAGGGGGTGAGTAGGACGCCCTGTACAGAGCTACAAAGGGAGGCCAGGAAGGAGGTTGTGTTGCTCAATGACATGGTGAGGCATGTGGGTGGGTGGTGTGTGGGTGGGTGGAAGGGGGTGAGTAGGACGCCCTGTACAGAGCTACAAAGGGAGGCCAGGAAGGAGGTTGCGTTGCTCAATGACATGGTGACGCATGTGGGTGGGTGGTGTGTGTGTGTGGGTGGGGGGGGGGGAGTGGAACGCCCTGTACAGATCTCTAAGGGAGGCCAGGAAGGAGGTTGCGTTGCTCAATGACATGGTGAGGCATGTGGGTGGGTGGGTGGGGGGGTGGGGGGGGGAGAAGGACGCCCTGTACAGAGCTACAAGGGATGCCAGGAAGGAGGTTGCGTTGCTCAATGACATGGTGAGGCATGTGTGTGCGCGCAGTGGTTGTGTGGGGGAGGGGTGGGGGTGGGGGGGCTGAGTAGGACGCCCTGTACAGAGCTATAAGGGAGGCCAGGAAGGAGGTTGCATCGCTCAATGACATGGTGAGGCAAGTGTGGGTGGGTGGTTGTGTGTGTGTGGTGGTGGGGGGGGGGGGAGTAGGACGCCCTGTACAGAGCTACAAGGGAGGCCAGGAAGGAGGTTGCGTTGCTCAATGACATGGTGAGGCATGTGGGTGTGTGCAGTGGTTGTATGTGGGAGGAAGGGGGGGGGGGGGGGGGGGGGGGGCTGAGTAGGACGCCCTGTACAGAGCTGCAAAGGTTGCCAGGAAGGAGCTTGCATCGCTCAATGACATGGTGAGGCATGTGGGTGTAGTAGTGGTCGTACGGCGGACGGGTGAAGGGTGAAGGGTGTGTGTGGTCGTGGTTGTGGTGGTGGTGGTTGGTTTTGAGGGGGTGAAGGATGGCTAGGTGGATTTGCATGGGATGCTGTGGAATGCAGGAAGGAAGCTGAGTGTTAATGAGGTGTGTGTGTGGTGGTGGTGTCTGTGTGGTGGGGTGGGGTGAGGGGAGGTCGTTTGTGTGGTGGTGTCTGTGGGGTGGGGGTGGGGGGGAGGTTGTTAGTGTGGAGGGACGCTCTCGTCAGTGGATTGACCTTGAAAGAGAGTTGCATCCAAACCCCAACCAATCCCAATCCCAAAATGGCCTGCCGATGTTGAGGGGTGACAGGCTTGGCTTGCTTTGGGATTTGGGGATTGCAAGGGAATGCCTCCAAAAGGCCCAAGCCCCTTACTCTTTGCCCCTAGGTAGAGCTCATTGAAACAAGAAGGTGCGGGGTTCGAATCCCAACGGGTGCGCTTTAGTGTTCGTGTTGGCTGTTGACCGCCATGGTGGCATTGTCCAGATAGAGTAGCAGCCCGTCATCTACGTAAGATGGGCCTCCCCACTAGCTGTTATCATTACCCTTTGCCCCAAGCCCCCTGACGCGCTGGTCAGTGACCTGACACCTTTGGGATTTGAGGATTGGTTTGGTGAGAATGGGTCCCTCCCTCCCCACCCGCCCTTGCCCCTAGCCCCCGGATGCACTCGGCAGTGAGCTGACGTTGTGAGAGCCCTCAAAACAAGTAATCCATATCCCTATCCCATTCCCCCCCCCCTCCCCCACAACCTTGCCCCTAGTCCCCGGATGCTCTCGTCAGAGACCTGACTTTGAGATAGCCCTCAAAACAAGTTACCCTCATTCCTAACCTTTTCCTCCCCTCCCCCCCAACCTTGCCTCTAGCCCCCAGATGCTCTCGCCAGTGGCCTGCCATTGAGATAGCCCTCTAAACAAGTTATCCTCATCCCTAATCTCTTACCCTCCCTCCCCACCCGCCCTTGCCCCTAGCCCCCGGATGCAGTCGTCAGTGGCCTGCCATTGAGATAGCCCTCAAAACAAGTTACCCTCATTCCTAACCTCTTCCCCCCTACCTTTCCCCTCCCCTCCCTCTTCCCCTCCCCTCCCCTCCCCCCTCCCCTCCCCTCCCCTCCCCCCCAATCTTGCCCCTAGCCCCGGATGACCTGACGCTGCGAGAGATAGCCCTCAAAACAAACTAATCCTCGTCCCTAACCCTTCCCCCACCCCACCCCAACCTTGCCCTTAGCCCCCGGATGCACTCGTCAGTGACCTGACGTTGCGAGAGATAGCTGCCACGCGGCCCCCACACGAGACGCAGCTGGGCAGAATCAGCGGAATGCCCAAGGCCGCCATTGACATCTTCGGAACCGCCTTCATCTCGTCCCTCACCAACTTCTGCGGCGCTGCAAAACACATCAAGATGGGGGCAGGGGCAGAGTGGCTCAACTCTGGAAGGTGACACCATTTGTATGCCTTGTTTGTGACCTTTTATTGTGTTGTTTGCAATGTTTCGTTGTGTTCACAACCCATTTGTTGTGTTGTTTGCAACATTTTGTTGTGTTGTGTTGTTTGCAGCATTTCGATGTGGTCTGCCTGTGTCGCTAGCTTGTTTTGTTGGTACAATATTATACAGTTGTATTATATCAACCCCAAGCACGTCAAGATGGGGGCAGGGGCAGAGTGGCTCAACTCTGGATGGTGCCACTATTATTACGCCTTGTTTGTGACATTTTGTTGTGTTGTTTGCATTGTTTTGTTGTGTTCACAACAGAACACATTGTGTTGTGCTGTTTGCAACATGTTGCTGTGTTCACAACACAATTTGTTGTGTTGTTTGCAACATTTTGTTGTGTTCACAACACATTTTGTTGTGTTGTTTGTGACATTTGTTTGTGTGCACAACACATTTTGTTGTGTTGTTTGTGACATTTGTTTGTGTGCACAACACATTTTGTTGTGTTTGTGACATTTGTTTGTGTGCACAACACATTTTGTTGTGTTGTTTGTTACATTTGTTTGTGTGCACAACACATTTTGTTGTGTTGTTTGCAACATGTTGCTTTGTTCATAACACAATTTTGTTGTGTTGCTTGCAACATTTGTTGTGGTCTGCCTGTGTCGCTAGCTTGCTTTGTTGGTATGATGTTACACAGCTGTATTATACCAACCCAAAACATTTCTAGCTGGAGGCAGAGGCAGCATGGCTCAACACTGGAAGGTGCCAACATTCTTACGCCTACATTGTGACATTTTGTTGTGTTCACAACACAGCAAATTGTGTTGTGTTGTTTGCAACATTTTGATGCGTTCTGCCTGTGTCGCTGGCTTGTTTTGTTGGTATAATATTATACATCTGTATTATACCAACCCTAACCATTTATAGTTGGGGGCAGAGGCAGCTTGGCTCAACACTGGAAGGTGCTCTTTGCTTTTAACATTGTGTACTTTTCCTGTTCATTTGCCGTATTTGTGTACTTTTAACATTGTGTACTTTTCCTGTTCATTTGCCGTATTTGTTGTACTTTAACATTGTGTACTTTTCCTGTTCATTTGCCGTATTTGTTTTATTTTCTGCAGCACTGCCAAACACATCAAGCTGGGGAGAAGGGTAGCATCGCTAAAATAAGGCACTGACTCTCTCATCACCCACTCACCTCCCACACCCACCCTCTCACCTACCCACTCACACTCTCACACGCACCCACTCACCACCCAAACACCTACCCACTCACACTCTCACATACGCACCCACTAACCACCCACACACCCACCCTTTCTACCCACTCACTCTCTCAAACACGCAATCACCACTCACCCAACCACGTACCCACTCACCACCCTCTCCCCCAACCACCCCGAGGCCACAACAGACGGAGGGGGTACTGATGGCTCCAGCTAACATAAGTCAAACTTATTTGCACCACTGCGCCCATCCACTCACCCACCCTCCCACTTGGTACCCTCTCACCACCCACTTACCCTCCCACTCACCACCCTTTCACCACCCTCTCCCCCACCCACCCCAGGCCACAACCAGACGGAGGGGGCACTGATTGCTCCAGCTAACTGCAGTCAAACTTCTTAGCACCACTGCGCTCATCCACTCACTTACTCACTCACACACTCACACACACACACACACACACTCACTCACTCACTCACTCACCACCATCTCACCACCCACCTACCCACTCATCCTCTCCCCCACACACCCTCTCGACCCCCACTCAACCACCCACTCACCACCCACACACCACCCCCTCTCACTTACCCTCTCACATACTTCTTTGCACCACTGCGCTCATCCACTCACTCACTCACCCTCCCACTCACCACCCTCCCACCATCCCACCTACCCACTCATCCTCTCCCACACACATCCTCTCAGCCACCCACTCACCACCCACTCACCACCCGCTCACTTACCCTCCCACTCACCACCCACTCACCACCCACTCACCACCCTCCCACCTACCCACTCACCAATCACTCACCCTACCACCTACCAACTCATCCTCTCCCCCACACACCCTCTCAACCACCCACCCACTCACCACCCACTTACCACCCACCCACCAACCACTCACCACCCACTTACCACCCAACCACCAACCACTCGCCATCCGCTCACGAACCACTCACTCACCCCCCCACTTACCTTCCCACCTACACACTCATCCTCTCTCCCGCACACCCTCTTCACCACCCACTCACCACCCACTCACCACTCACCACCCACTCACAACCCTCTCACCACTCCCCACCCACTAGCCACCCTCTCCCCACCCACTCACCACTCCCCACCCACTCGCCACCCTCTTGCCACCACTCACCACTCCCCACCCACTCGCCACCCTCTCACCACCCACTCGCCACTCCCCGCCCACTCGCAACCCTCTCCCCACCCACTCGCAACCCTCTCACCACTTCCCACCCACTCGCAACCCTCTCACCACCCACTCACCACTCCCCACCCACTCGCAACCCTCTCACCACTCCTCACCACTCCCCACCCACTCGCAACCCACCCGCCACCTCTCACCACCCACTCACCACTCCTCACCCACTCGCCACCTTCTCAACAACCCACTCACCACTCCCCACCCACTCGCCACTCCCCACCCACTCCCCACCCACTCGACCACCCACCCAGGTCACGGCCAGCCACAGGCGGGACTGATGCAAAGCGGCAGCTTTGAGCCTCATGACTATCGCTGCGGCTTCCAAGCTGACGAATCCGCCAAAGGGCGCAGCCAGGGATGTTCTCGCCATGTTCCAGGTTGGGCACATGGGTGCAGGGTGTGTGTGTGGGTGGTGTGGTGGGGTGGGGGGGGGAATCTTCCAATGTTCCAGGTGGAGCACATGGGTGCAGGGTGTGTGTGAGTGGGGGTGGGGGTGGGGGGCAGGGATGTTCTCCAATGTTCCAGGTGGGGCACATGGGTGCAGGGTGTGTGTGTGTGGGGGGGGGGGGGGCTGGTTGGGGGGGAAATGGGTGAAGGGAGGGGGGGGGGGGGGGGGGATTATCTTTCTGAACTTGTTCTCACTCACATTTGTCCCCCTTTTGTGCAAATATAGGAGGACAGACGATTTCAGATATTACGCAGATCAGGGGAACCCAACTTGGGACCACTATTGGGTACCTGGGAGACGCGATGGCTCTCATGTCGGATCAAGACTTGTCCAGGTGAGAGAGGGGAATGAGGGAGCTCGGTGAAGCTGGGGGGGGGGGGGGGGGCACTTGGCAGACACGATGGCTCCCATGTCGGATCAAGACTTGTCCAGGTGAGAGAGGGGAATGAGGGAGCTTGGGGAAGCTGGGGGGGGGGGGGGGGGGGGGGGAGGGGGGCACTTGGCAGATGCGATGGCTCTTCATGTCGGATCAAGACTTGTCCAGGTGAGAGAGCTGGGGGGAAGCTGAGGGGGGGGGGGGGGGGGGGGGCTACCTGGCGGACGCGATGTCTCCCATGTCGGATCAAGACTTGTCCAGGTGAGGGAGGGGAATGAGGGAGCTGAGGGGAAGCTGGGGGGGGGGGGGGGGGGGGGGCACTTGGCAGATGCGATGGCTCTCATGTCGGATCAATACTTGTCCAGGTGAGAGAGCTGGGGGAAGCTGAGGGGGGGGGGGGGGGGGGGGCTACCTGGCGGACGCGATGTCTCCCATGTCAGAATCAAGGACTTGTCCAGGGTGAGGGAGGGGAATGAGGGAGCTGAGGGAAGCTGGGGGGGGGGGGGGGGGGGCACTTGGCAGATGCGATGGCTCTCATGTCGGATCAAGACTTGTCCAGGTGAGAGAGCTGGGGGGAAGCTGAGGGGGGGGGGGGGGGGGGGGGGGCTACCTGGCGGACGCGATGGCTCTCATGTCGGATCAAGACTTGTCCAGGTTAGGGAGCTAGGGGGGAGGGGGGCTAATACAATATAAATATATAAATTACCCATTAGTTACCCTTATTATATATATACTAGTACGTTGGCCACACCTTTGTTGGTAAGTGCTCACCCTGTCAGTATGTTACCCAGTGAAAACAATGACCCCCACCCCACCCCCATTGACACACAATAACACGAATACTCCCCCAATCCCCCACATCCCTTTCCCTCCCTCCCTCCCACGACCAACACCTGTCACACCCACCGTGCACCTTCCTCCCCACCTCCCTCCCCACCCACCAATGCCACCCTTCCCTCGCCACCAACACCACCCTCCCCTCACCACCGACACCAGCACCATCAACACCACCCACACCACCCTGCCCTTACACCACAAACATCACCCTCACCACCACCCCCTCCCACCACCATCACCCGCCCTTCCACCACCACCCACACCACCCGCACCACTCTCCTCTCACCACCAACACCACACACACAGACACACACACAGACAGGTTGATTAAAAGAGCCCCTCTGTTGCCCTAGCTATAGACAATGTCATTGATGGGATGGCCGTGCACACATACACATAGTAACACGCAGTCTTAAGCCCCCCCCCCCTCCCCCAAACACCACAGACACACCACAAATATGCACACACAGACAGGTTGATCAAAGAGTTCACAAGTGAGCCCCTTGGTTGCCCTAGCTACCAGCAGTATCATTGACGGGATGGCCGTACACACACACATAGTAACACAAAGTCTGAAGCCTCCCAATCAACCCAAACACACCCAAAAAAAACTAAAACTAACAAAAAAACAACAAAACAACAAACAAAAAACGAATGGAAACACTAAAAACAGACAAAAACAAACAAAAACGAATGGAAACACTAAAAAACAGACAAAAACAAACAAAAACGAATGGAAACACTTAAAAACAGACAAAAACAAACAAAAACGAATGGAAACACTAAAAACAATCAAAAACAATCAAAAAACGAATGGAAACACTAAAAACAGACAAAAACAAACAAAAAACGAATGGAAACACTAAAAACAATCAAAAAACAAACAAAAACGAATGGAAAACACTAAAAACAATCAAAAACAATCAAAAAAACGAATGGAAACACTAAAAACAGACAAAACAATCAAAAACTCACAGGTTGCTCAAGGAGTCCCAAATGAGCGAGGCTGATGTCCTGGCTATCAGCGATGTGATTGAGGAGATGGGGGGCAGATGTGACTCTGAGTGGAGTGAGGAGCAAGTCCTGTCAGAAGGTGTTGAACGCCGACTTATTACCATGTCAAGGTGTGTGCTGCTCATGTGGTATTGTGTATTGGTAGGGAACAACATATCATATGAATGTATGATGTTCACCAAATTGCATCATATGATATTGTATGTACATGGCAGCTTTACCCTAGTCAGAATGCAGGCATCAATTGAATTGACATGATCTCATATGATATCATATTGCCGTTCCCTATTGTATTGGTGGTGTTGATGATAGTGATTAGTATGGACCATTACCAAGTGATGGTGTGTGCTGATCAGATTTGTAAGTAATAGACAAGGAACACTTTCGCTCACTGACCTGACTGTCACTTCGCTCGTTCACTGACTGTCACTCTCGCTCACTCACTAACTGTCACTCTCACTCACTGTCTATCACTGACTGTCATTCTCACTCACTGTAGATCACTCACTGTAGATCACTCACTGCAAGATCACTCACTGCAGATCACTCACTGTCACTCTCACCCACGGACTGTCACTCTCACTCACTCACTGTCACTCTCACTCAACTCATTGTCACTCTCACTCACTCACTGTCACTCTCACTTCACTCAACTCACTCACTCACTCACTCACTCACTCTCTCACTGTCACTCTCACTGACTGTCACTCACTCTCACTCACTGTCCACTTTCACTCACTCACTGTCACTCTCACTCACTGACTGTCACTCACTCTCACTCACTGACTATCGCTCTCACTCACTCAAATGACTGTTACTCACTCTCACTCACTGTCACTCTCACTCACTCAGTGACTCACCTGCTCCCTTGTAGATCACTGCAGCTCTCTCATGGTCAATTCGCCTTCTCTGGTTCTCTGGCTCTCTGGCCTGGAGGGCGCTGTCTGGGGTACAAACCACTCAGAAACCAAACCCTGAACTTCACAACCACGATTCCCTACATCTAGAGAGAGGGCCACTGTCACTCACTACCACTCACTTGCCACTCACTCACTGTCATTCACTCACTCTCACATACAATTTACTCTTCACGCTCTCTCACTCACTCACTCACTCACTGCCACTTCACTCTCACTCACAATTACTCTCACTCACTGTTACCCACTGCCACTCACCCTCACTCACCTCCCTGCCACTCACTCACCTGCTCCCGTGTAGAGGTAACTGCGGCTCTCATGGTCAATCGCCTTCTCTGGTTCTCTGGCCCCGAGAATGCTGTCTCGGTCACAAACCAATCAGGCACAACCCAGGACTCCAACAGCCAGGGCCGACAAATGTCAGGCACCACCCCTGAACTCCTGAACAGCGGACGACGAACGTCAGGCACCGCCCCTGAAACACTCAGCCAAGGACCGCCGAACGTCAGGAACCACCCCTGAGCTGCGCAGCCTCGGTCGACAACTGTCAGGCACCGTCTTTGACTTTCCCACTCAGAAGCGACGCACGTCAGGCACACCTCCCAGCTACAATCTATTTGACGACCTGGCAGACGAGGGAAGGAGTGGGCAAACCAGTTGGCACATCAGCTGGTGCGGTGCAGGGCCAGACGGTGGGTTGACATGTACCATAATCTTGAAATGTAGATTCATAATATTGACATTTATATGCATATTATTCAAATGTAGATTCATAATCTTGCCATTTATATGCATATTATTCAAATGTAGATTCATAATCTTGACATTTATATGCATATTATTCAAATGTAGATTCATAATATCGACATTTATATGCATATTATTCAAATGTAGATTCATAATCTTGACATTTATATGCATATTATTTCAAATATAGATTCATAATATTGACATCTATATGCATATATTATTCAAATGTAGATTCATTAATATTGACATCTATATGCATATTATTCAAATGTAGATTCATATTCTTGAACATCTATATGCATATTATTCAAATGTTGATTCATAATCTTGACATTTATATGCATAATCTTCAAAGTTAGATTCATAATATTGACATTTATATGCATATTCTTCAAATGTAGATTCATAATATTGACATTTACATGCATATTATTCAAATGTAGATTCATAATATTAACATTTATATTCATAATCTTTGAAATGTAGATTCATATATTGACATTTATATGCATATTATTCAATGTAGGATTCATAATATCGACATTTATATGCATAATCTTGAAATGTAGATTCATAATATTGACATTTATATGCATATTATTCAAATGTAGATTCATATACTTGCCATCTATATGCATAGTATTCAAATGTACATTCATAATCTTGCCATCTATATGCATATTATTCAAATGTACATTCATAATCTTGCCATTTATATGCATATTATTCAAATGTAGATTCATAATCTTGCCATTTATATGCCATATTATTTCAAAATGTAGATTCATAATCTTGCCATTTATATGCATATTATTCAAATGTAGATTCATGATCTTGCCATTTATATGCATATTATTCAAATGTAGATTCATGATCTTGCCATTTATATGCATATTATTCAAATGTATATTCATAATCTTGAAATGTAGATTCGTAATCTTGAAATGTAAATTCGTGATCTTGAAATATAAATGCGTGTTCTTCAAATGTAGATTCATAATCTTGCCATTTATATGCATATTCTTCACATGCACATTCATAATCTTGACATTTATATGCATTTTCTTCAACTGTAGATTCGTAATCTTGACATTTATATGCATATTCTTCACATGTACATTCATAATCTTGAAATCTACATGCATATTCTTCAAACCTGTATTCCTAGTGCTGGTGGTTTATGTGGATGGTGCTGAAGCCACATATGTGTTAGGTTCGGCTATGTTATATAATAATAGTGAATAAATAATATTATATAAAATTATATAAAATAGTCAGACGAGCCATCTCACCAGAATTTAGAATTTATTAAAAAACTAATACTACTGTGACAGTATAATAATATTAGTTAATATTGGTTTTTCAAACACTATTATTAGTTGCCTTTCCCTACATATGTGAGCCCCTGCACTTCACCATGTCTTGATAGACTTGGTGGAGGAGAGGGGGGGGGGGTACTTTTCAGCTATGAACAGCAGCTTCTAGGCAGCTCCCCTGACTGGCTAGTCAGCCAAAGCTAATGCAACGTAGTGTGTATGGAAGCTGACAGTATCCGCTGTCCTGAACTGTTGAAATCTTGGGGCTTAGCCCAGTGGCTGGCTCAGGGAGCTGCCTAGTAGCTGCTGCTCGTAGCTGGAAATAAAAACTATGGGGGGGGGTGGCAAACCTGTTGGTGCACCAACTGGAGCAGTGCAGGGCCTGATGGTTGGTTTGTATTCATAATCTTGAATGGTAGATTCAAACAGTCAATATCTTCATAATATATGATTGGAATCCCCCATTCCATCTTCTTGTCACCTGTACTCCCCATCACATCCCCTAGTCATTCCCCTTTTCAACCCTCTGCCTCCTGTACTCCCCATCACAGCCCCCATCACAGCCCTTCTCATCCCTCGTGTCTCTTATGTACTCCCCATCTCATCCCCAGTCACTCCCTTCTTATCCCTCTGTCTCATGTACTCCCATCACATCCCCATCACATCCCCCAGTCACCCCCCTTCTCATCCCTCTGTCTCATGTACTCCCCATCACAGCCCCCATTACATCCACCATCACATCCCCGTCACCCCCCTTCTCATCCCTCTGTCTCATGTACTCCCCAACACATCCCCCAGCCACCCCCCTTCTCATCCCTCTGTCTCCTATCCTGCCCATCACATCTCCCATCACATCCCCCAGTCACTCCCCTTCTTATCCCTCTGTCTCATGTACTCCCCATCACATCCCCCATCACATTCCCCAGTCATCCCCCTTCTCATCCCTCTGTCTCATGTACTCCCCATCACAGCCCCCATTACATCCACCATCACATCCCCAGTCACCCCCCTTCTCATCCCTCGTTGTCTCATGTACTCCCCAACACATCCCCCAGCCACCCCCTTCTCATCCCTCTGTCTCGTGTACTCCCATCACATCCCCATAACATCCCCCAGCCACCCCCTTTCTCATCCCTCTGTCTCCTATCCTGCCCATTCACATCTCCATCACATTCCCAGTCACCCCCCTTCTCATCCCTCTGTCTCCTAATCCTGCCCATCACATCTCCCATCACATTCCCCAGTCACCCCCCCTTCTCATCCCCTCTGTCTCCTATACTGCCCATCACATCGCCCCATGCAACATTTACCTAGTCATTCCCCTTCTCATCCCTCTGTCTCATGTACTCCCCATCCACATCCCCTATCGGCATCTCCAGATTCCCATTCTCATCCCTCTGTCTCCTTTACTCCTCTTTAGATACCCCCATACTCCTCCAGTCACCCCCCTTCTCATCCCTCTGTTCCTGTACGCCCATCCCCAGACTCCATCCGATCTTCATCCCTCTGTCTCCTTCTACTGTCCTCATATCCCCCTCCGCCCCCCTTAGTCACCCCCTTCTCATCCCTCTGTCTCCTTTACTGCCCACATCACATCCATCACCTCCTCCAGTCACCCCTTCTATCCCTCATCTCGCTATACTGCGATCACATATCATCACTTCCCCGTCACCTTATTATCCCTTGCTCCTTGTCATTGCCCATCCAATTCCTCACTGGGAGGCCAGCGTTGGTTACTCAATCGCAGTCGGGAGTTGCATGCCACACAGTCGGAGCGGTTTAGCGGCCACAAGGGACCAAGGGGACCCAGGGGCCGGCACCAGTTAATGCCTAGCAGCACTCCTGCAGCAATCCAGCAACTCCTCAGCAGCAAATCCAGCAGCAATGGAGATGAAAGCAGCCATTTTCATGGAGCAAAGGAGGCGCTCAAGCTGCAACTCCAGAAACTTCAGGCAAAGCCACTCACGCAAAGCCAAGCAGCAAAGCAGCAGCAGAACCACATATGCTAGAGACTATTGGAGTGAGGAGCCCTAGATGAGACCAGTGGCTCCATTCCGAAGTACCAAGTGCCATAAATACACTCAGAATCTGCAATTCCAGA
>JAJSRW010001184.1:0-49191 GCA_022414725.1 Microglena sp. YARC
AAGATCGCATTTTGTAGAAGACCACGTTTTTGATAAGACCACATTTGTGATAGAGAGCGCATTTGTGAAAGTGACGACATTTGCAGTGTTTGCCGTAGTTGTCACTCCCTCAATTCAACAGTCCTCCACCACCCACCCTGTCCCACTCTCTCCCCCCCTCCCCCCCCCCCACCCCCTCCCCACAACCCACACATCCCCCCCCACACACACACACAACACACACACACACCCAGTTGTCAATCTGCGACTCCCCCACCTCCACCTAGCCCCCCCCCGCCCACACACCACACACACACACACATCCCCCCCCACACACACCACATCCCCCCCCCCCCCCCACACACACACACACACACACACACACACACACATCCCCAATTGTTTCACACTGCTCCCACACTCTGCCCCACCTACCCCCCCCCCCCCCCCCCCCACACACACACATCCCCCCCCCCCCCCACACACACACACACACACACACACACACACACATTCCCCCCCCCCCCCCCCCCCCCCCCCCACACACACACACACCACACATCCCCCCACCCACCCCCCCCCACACACACAACATCCCCCCACCCCACCCCACCCCACCCCCCCACCCCACACACACACATCCCCCCACCCCCCCCCACACATCCCACACACATCCCCCCCCCACACACAACACACATCCTCCCCCCCCAACAACACACCACACACACACATCCCCATGTTTCAACCGCCTCCCACACTCTCCCAACCTACCCCCCCCCCCCACACCACACACACCAACATCCCCCCCCCCCCCCCCCCCACCACACACCACACATCCCCCCCCCCCCCCCAACACACCACACACACACACACACACACACACATCACACACCACACACACAAACAGCATCCCCCCCCCCCACACACACACACACACAACCACAAACACAACGACACAATCCCCAATTTTTGCAACCTGCTCCCACACTCTCCCAACCTACCCCCTCACCCTCTACCCCTCCTCTTACACCCCCCACTCCCCCCACCCTTACAATCCACACACACACACATCCCCCTTTCCCCCCCCCACCCTACACCATTCTATTCACACACTACACACGCATCCCCCCCCCCAGTAACCCCCCCTGTACACACACACACACATCACACACCACACACACAATCCCAATCGTTTCAACCTGCTCCCACACTCTCCCAAACCTACCCCACACACACACACACACACACACACACTTTCTACATTTATTCACACACACACACACACACACACACACACACACACACACACACAACATCCCCCCCACCCCCCACACCACCACACACACATCCCCCCCCCCCCCCACACACACACACACACACATCCCCAATTGTTTCAACCTGCTCCCACACTCCCCCCTATTCCCCCCCCCCCCCCCCCCCCCACACACACACACACACACACACACATCCCCAATCGTTTCAACCTGCTCTCCACACTCTCCCAACCTACCCCCCCCACACACAACACACACACACACACACACACACACAAAATCCCCCCCACACACACACACACACACACACCACACACACACACACACCCACAACACACACACACATCCCCCCACACACACAATCCCCCCCCCCCCCCCCACACACACACACACACCACACACATCACATCCCCCCCCCCCCCCCCCCCCACACACACACATCCCCCCCCCTCTCCCCACACACACACACACCACACACACACACATTCCCAATGTTTCAACCTGCTCCCACACTCTCCCAACCTACACAACACACACACCATCCCCCCCCCCACACAACACACACCACACACATCCCCCCCCCCACACACCCCCCCCCACACACACACACAACTACACACATCCCCCCCCCCCACACACACACACACACACACACATCCCCCCCACACACACACACACACCCACACACCACACACATCCCCCCCCCCCACACACACACACCACACACACACACACACACACACACACACATCCCCCCCCCACCCCACCCCACCCCACCCCACCCACACACACACACATCCCCCCCCCCCCCACACACACACACACACACACATCCCCCCCCCCCCCCCCCCCCCACACACACACACACATCCCCCCCCCCCCCCAACACACACACACACACACACACACACACACACACGCACACACATCCCCCCACACACACACACACACACACACACACACACACACACACACACACACACACACACACACACACACACACATCCCCCCCCCACACACACACATCCCCAATTGTTTTCAACCTGCTCCCACACTCTCCCCACCTACCCCCCCCCCCCCCCCCCCCCCCCCCCCCCCCCCCCCCCCCCCCCGCACACACACACACAACACACACACACACACACATCCCAGTGTTTGCCGTGTTGTCACTCCCTCAATGTCAACAGTCTCTGCCACCACCACCTGCTTCACAAGTACCCCACGACCGTGGCCACTTCAAGCCGTAAATCCCGAGACGTGATAGAGGCCGCATTTGTGATAGTGAGCGCATTTCCAGTGCTTGCTGCGTTATCACCTCCTTGATGTCAACAATCACCACCACCTGCACAGGTACCCCACGACCGTGGCTACTTTAAGCCGTAAATCCCGTGACGTGATAGAGACGGGATTTGAGGCCACCACTGACCTTGGCCGTGATCATTTCCTCATTCCCAGCCGACTGCACGACTTTGGCTTCAGAGGCTGCACCACAGTGGAGCAAAGCATTATCGGAGGCTGTAGCCACCTGATCAGCTTTGTTGGATCTGACACCTTGTCAGCGTGCTACTATGCTCAGGTGGGTCATAGCAGTTTTAGTTTCCTTCTGAAAGTGGCTTTTTTCAGCTGCATCTATAAGGCCTCCGCTGGGGACATCTTTACAGTGCTTTTTATAGCTTTTGTAGCTTTTTAGGGCCATTTAGGGCAAAACAACAAATACACAATAAAATAGAATCCCTGGGGCATCAGTGGCATGGTGTAGCGCCTAATGCAGCCTCTCAGTGGCATGGTGTAGCGCCTGATGCTGTGATGCAGCCTCTCAGTGGCATGGTGTAGCGCCTGATGCAGCCTCTCAGTGGCATGGTGTAGCGCCTGATGCAGCCTCTCAGTGCATGGTGTAATGCGACTGATTAGCAGCCTCTCAGTGGCATGGTGTAGCGCCTGATGCAGCCTCTCAGTGGCATGGTGTAGCGCCTGATGCAGCCTCTCAGTGGCATGGTGTAGCGCCTGATGCAGCCTCTCAGTGCATGGTAGCGCCTGATGCAGCCTCTCAGTGGCATGGTTTGTAGCGACTGATGCAGCCTCTCAGTGGCATGGAGTAGCGCCTGAGGCAGCCTCTCAGTGGCATGGTGTAGCGCCTGATGCTGCCTCTCAGTGGCATGGTGTAGCGCCTGATGCAGCCTCTCAGTGGCATGGTGTAGCGCCTGATGCAGCCTCTCAGTGGCATGGTGTAGCGCCTGATGCAGCCTCTCAGTGGCATGGTGTAGCGCCTGATGCAGCCTCTCAGTGGCATGTGTAGCGCCTGATGCAGCCCTCTCAAGTGCATGTGTAGCGCCTGAGGCAGCCTCTCAGTGGCATGGTGTAGCGCCTGATGCAGCCTCTCAGTGGCATGGTGTAGCGCCTGATGCAGCCTCTCAGTGGCATGTTGTAGCGCCTGATGCAGCCTCTCAGTGGCATGGTGTAGCGCCTGATGCAGCCTCTCAGTGGCATGGTGTAGCGCCTGATGCAGCCTCTCAGTGGCATGGTGTAGCGCCTGATGCAGCCTCTCAGTGGTTTACACTAACCAATCGTGGTGTTGATAGTTCGGTAGTGGAGCCTTCGGACAGGTCACGGCCTTTCTGTAGGCAGAGGCACATGGGTAGTACACTAAGTACTCCACCATACTTTGTTTGGTCTGACACCTTGTCCGCGTGCTGCTATGCGCATGTGTGTCATCCACCCACGTACCCATCCACCCACACTTCCATCCACCCACACTCCCACCTACCCACCTACCCACCTACCCATCCACCCACACTTCCATCCACAAACCCACACTCCCACCTACCCACCTACCCATCCACCCACCCACACTCCCACCAACCCACCCACCCATCCGCCCACACTTCCATCCACCCACACTCCCACCTACCCACCTACCCACCCACCCATCCACTCACACTTCCATCCACCAACCCATCTACACTCACACTTCCATCCACCAACCCATCTACACTCCCACCCACCCACCCACCCACACTCCCACCAGAGGTTTCACAGACACATTCTTAAAAAGGCAGTGTTAAGAAAACAATAGCCAGTGTTCAGAAAGACATGCAAGGATAATGATAAAGCCTGGTGGGGCGTGGGATTAAGGGATCCCCGTCTTGCGGCGGTAGGAACGGGCTGCTACTTTACCTCGACAAAGCTACCATGGCGGTTGACAGCGACCGCAAAAACTACAGCGCACCCGTAGGGATTCGAACCCCGCACCCTCTGCCTGATTTCAACCCCCCTCAGCCATTGAGCCAATCGTCGAAACGTGAGTTGGTAAAGACATGCAGACAATACAAAGCAGGATCAATAACACCTGCAAAAGAAATGATATCTAGGAAGTGCTACAGACAATCTATTGCTGGAACCTAGAAATTCCATTATCCTTGTCTGCGTGCTACTACGCGCTGGTAGGTCGTCCGGCGTCTAGGCAGCAGTGTTATCCGCGTGTACACACACACACACACACAAACACACAAACACACACACACACACCACTTCTATTTACCCACCCACTCTCCTACCTACCCACCTACCCATCCACCCATTCAAACTCCCACCAACCCACCTACCCATCCACCGGCTCACACTCCCACCAATCCACCTACCCATCCACCCGCTCACACTCCCACCAACCCACCTACCCATCCACCGGCTCACACTCCCACCAATCCACCTACGCATCCACCCGCTCACACTCCCACCAACCCACCTACGCATCCACCCACACTTCCATCCACCCACTCAAACTCCCACCAACCCACCTACCCATCCACCCGCTCACACTCCCACCAACCCACCTGCGCATCCACCGGCTCACACTCCCACCAACCCTACTACGCATCCACCCACACTTCCATCCACCCACTCAAACTCCCACCAACCCACCTACACATCCACCCGCTCACACTCCCACCAACCCACCTACCCATCCACCCACACTTCCATCCACCCACCCACACTCCCACTAACCCACCTACCCATCCACCCACACTTCCATCCACCCACCCACACTCCCACTAACCCACCTACCCATCCACCCACACTTCCATCCACCCACCGATACTCCCACTAACCCACCTACCCATCCACCCACACTTCCATCCACCCACCCACACTCCCACTAACCCACCTACCCATCCACCCACACTTCCATCCACCCACTCAAACTCCCACCAACCCACCTACCCATCCACCCGCTGACACTCCCACCAACCCACCTGCGCATCCACCCGCTCACACTCCCACCAACCCACCTACGCATCCACCCACCCACACTCCCACTAACCCACCTACCCATCCACCCACACTTCCATCCACCCACCCACACTCCCACCTACCCACCTACCAATCCACCTACCAATCCACCCACACATCCACCCACCCACACTCCCACCAACCCACCTACCCCTCCATCCACACTTTCATCCCCCCCACGCACACTCCCACCCACCCACACTCCCACCCACCTACCCATCTTCTTCTTCCGTAGTTCATGTTCAATGGAGGCAAACCTGTGGCTCAGTCCATCCCGATGGACCACCTTCCCAGTGTTTACCTCACCCATACTCCCACCCACCTACCCACCCACCTACCCATCTTCTTCTTCCGTAGTTCATGTTCAATGGGGGCAAACCTGTGGCTCAGTCCATCCCAGCAACAGAGCACTCGGTGATGACAGCCTGGGCCACCGAGCAGGAAGCTATGGAGAATATGATTGATCAGTTTGGGATGGGTCCACCCCACACTCCCACCCACCCACCCACCCACATTCCCACCAACCCATCCACCCACACTCCCACCCACACACCTACCCATCCATCCACACTTTCATCCACCCCACGCACACCCCCACCTACCCACCCACCCATCCTCTTCGTCAACAGTTCATGTTAAATGGGGGCAAACCTGTGGCTCAGTCCATCCCAGCAACAGAGCACTCAGTGATGACAGCCTGGGCCACCGAGCAGGAAGCCATGGAGAATATGATTGAACAGTTCGGGACGGGTCTCTTCGCTGTCGTGATGGACTCATACGATTACCACAAGGCGTTGTTTGATATGTTGCCGGTGGTAGCTGCCAAGAAGGTGGACAAAGGTGGCTACTTGGTCCTCCGACCTGATTCTGGAGATCCGACCCAAGCTGTGCTGATGGTGGGTTTACAATGATGTGGGCGATGCTGGTGGGGTGTGAAACAGAGCTGATGGTGGGTTCACAATGATGTGAACAATGGTGTGGACGATGCTGATGGTGGGTGAAACAGGGTGGGTTAGCAATGATGTGAACAATGCTGATGGGGGGTTAACAATGATGTGGACGATGCTGATGGTGGTTGAAACAGGGCTGATGGTGGGTGAGCAAGCCACGCAGGAAATTGGGGAGGGTGTTGGCTGTCGGAGCGACTAGTGGCACTGGAATCGAGTGCAGCGGGCCAAAGCCAGGGTTTACAACAGGGCCGGGGGGTAAAAACACCTTACCCCTCACCACCCACCCTCACCCCCCCCCCTTACCCCCCCTACCTTTACCCCCCCACACACCCTCTACCCCCTTACCCCCCTACCGTCACACCCCCACCCCCAGGCTCTGGTTGCCGCCGACCGTGTGTTTGGTAGCGACGTCAACAAGTTGGGCTACAAGGTGATCAAGGGCTGCGGGGTCATCCAAGGTGACGGGATCGACATTGAAATCATCCGCCAGGTGATGGACATTGAAATTGACATTGACATATAATTGACATTGAAGAATTGTAATCAACATTGACATATAATTGACATTGAATAATTGTAATCAACATTGACATAGAATTGACATTGAAATATTGTAATCAACATTGACATAGGATTGACATTGAAGAATTGTAATCAACATTGACATATAATTGACATTGAAGAATTGTAATCAACATTGACATTCAAATCTCGCTCCAGGTGATGGACATTGTAATTGACATTGACATAGAAAAATTGTAATTGACAATGACATAGAATTGACATTGAAAATTTGACATTGACATTGACATTGAAATCATCTGCCAGGTGATGGGTATTGAAATTGACATCAAAAAATTGACATCAATATATTGAAACAAAAATGAAATTGACATAGAAAATTGACGATGAAATTGACAGTGAAATCATCAGCCAGGTGCTGAACATGGAAAAATTGACTTGGAAAATTGACACTGACATTGAAATTCGACTTTGAAAAATTGACACTGACATAGACATGAACGAAATCATCGTCCAGGTGATGGACCTTGAAATTTAAAATTGTATTTGACGTTGACATTGAAATCATCTGCCAGGTGATGGATATTGAAATTGACTTTAAAAATTGACATCAATATATTGATGTAAAGCAAAATGAAAGTGTCATTGAAATTGACACTGACATAGCCATTGAAATCATCGTCCAGGTGCTGAACATGAAAAAAATGACTTTGAAAAATTGACACTGACATTGAAATTTGACTTTGAAAAATTGACACTGACATAAACATTGAAATCATCCGCCAGGTGATGGGAGCCGTGCAGGCCGCCGGCTTCAGCGCTGAGAACGTCGCCTACGGCATGGGGGGCGGCCTTCTACAGAAAGTGCATCGCGACACCATGTCCTTTGCCACTAAGTTGAACCACATCGTGCACCAGGTAAATATATGTTAATATTTATAAATATTTTCTGTACACTACTGTATATTTTCTGTTAATGTTTATAAATATTTACAACAGTTTACTGTACATGAAAACAAAATAAGAAGGTGCATGGCGACACCATGTCCTTCGCCACTACGATGAACCACATCGTGTTCCAGGTAAATTTCTGTTAATATTTGTACATATTTTCTGTATCTCTGTAGATGCACTTCTGTATATTTTCTGTAAATTTATGGAAAAAACATATCCCGAAGGTGCATCGCGACAACATGTCCTTCGCCACTAAGTTAAACCACATATTTAGACGGCTAGGAGGTCGACATCATAAAGCAACTTATAGTATGTTGGATTCCGGAAATTTACCACAATCTACCTACATATTTCCCTGCCCCCCCCCCACCACCACCACCACCACACACACACACACACACACACACACACCCCACGTTCACAACTCACCTGTGGAGCAGACCCCTCAGCCGGGCGGAGATGAAGGACACGGTGTGCTCCTTGGGGCTAGCAGCTAGTCCAGCATCTAGTCTCACCAGCGCACCTGCGGAGCGGACCCCTCGGGTCCTGACACATTAATTGCCTTGGAGCGGCCATCCGTGGTAAATTTTGAATCCGGAAATTTACCAGAATATTTACCACAATCTTTACTTCATTGTGCACCAGGACGGCCAGGAAGTTGACAAAATGACGCAACCAATGTATGATTCCGGATATTTATATCATATTTACCCTGATTTACCATAATATTTATAACATATTTACCCTGATTTACCATAATATTTATAACATATTTACCCTGATTTACTATAATATTTATAACATATTTAACAGGACTGCCAGAAAATCGACATCATGGAGCTACCTAAGTCAGATTGCAGAGGTTACAACATATTTTCCACAATCTTGACCACAATGTGTACCAGGTCGGCCCGGAACTTGCCATCATGACGCAACAAATGTTTGATTCTGGATGTTTACATCATATTTACCCTGATTTACCACAAAGTCTATAACAAACCTAACAGGACTGCCAGAAAATAAACATCATGAAGCAACCTATGTCGGATTGCTGAGGTTACAACATATTTACCACAATCTTGACCACAACGTGTACCAGGTGGGCCGGGAAGTCGACATCATGAAGCAACCTATAGCATGTTGGATTCCAGATAGGTACATCATATTGCATACATATTGTGCAACACACAGGATCTGGTTGCTATGGTGCGCGCTTTAGAGTGACCTACAATACAGCAGTTACAGTTACAGATGACTGATGAGCAGAAGAGTGACCTACAATACAGCAGTTACAGTTACAGATGACTGATGAGCAGAAGAGTGACCTACAATACAGCAGTTACAGTTACAGATGACTGATGAGCAGAAGAGTGACCTACAATACAGCAGTTACAGTTACAGATGACTGATGAGCAGAAGAGTGACCTACAATACAGCAGTTACAGTTACAGATGACTGATGAGCAGAAGAGTGACCTACAATACAGCAGTTACAGTTACAGATGACTCATGAGCAGAAGAGTGACCTACAATACAGCAGTTACAGTTACAGATGACTGATGAGCAGAAGAGTGACCTACAATACAGCAGTTACAGTTAAAGATGACTGATGAGCAGAAGAGTGACCTACAATACAGCAGTTACAGTTACAGATGACTGATGAGCAGAAGAGTGACCTACAATACAGCAGTTACAGTTACAGATGACTGATGAGCAGAAGAGTATGGTATTGCTACACCCTGACTAGCACAGGTGTCGTGGTGTAACATGTTGACCACATATTGACCACAATCTTTAATACATTGTGTACCAGGACGTTCAGGAAGTCGCCATCATGAAGAAGCCTATGTCGAATTTCGTGCAGTGTTTCACTTTTCAACGACGCGTCGCCATTCCGTCGCCATTCTGCAGAATGCTACGCCCCCCGAACCCCCCAATATCAGGACGCGCTGCCCCCTGACCCCACCAGGCTCCGCGCTTCGCGCTCTGCCATGCGATGGCTACGCAGCTATCCTGGAATCGGGGTTGAGTAGCCCATGTAGCTACTCAACCTGGACTACAGAAATCTGAAATAAAAAACACTGATTTCGTATATTTACATCAATATGATGATTTCGTATATTTACTTCATATTTACCACATTGTGTACCAGGACGGCCAGGAAGTCGACATCATGAAGCAGCCTATGTCAGATTTCGTATATTCACTTCATATTTAAGACATTGTGTACCAGGATGGCCGGAGAGTGGACATCATGAAGCAGCCTATCTCGGATTTCAGGAAGTTACCACATATTTACCACATTGTGTACCAGGTCGGCCGGGAAGGCGACATTATGACGCAACTTATGTATGATTCAGTCTATTTACATCATGTTTACCACTCTGTGTACCAGGACGGCCGGGAAGTCGACATCATGAAGCAGCCCATGTCGGATTCCGGAAAGTTCTCCCTCCCCGGCGTGCTAGCGGTGAAGAGCGTGAACGGCGTTCCGACGGTATTCCCTGCCGACTCGGGCGAGGTCTCCGCTGAAGAGAACATGTTAAAGTTGGTGTATGACATGGGTCCCGTCAAGGACTACGTGTGGGGGGACTTTGAGACGGTCCGCCAGAGGGTGAAAGATCAGTGGACAGCCCTTCCCCTGACTGCGGATGTGATCAGCCCCACCCTGCGGAAAAAGGTCTCGGAGCAGTTGCGAAAGCGAGGGAAGGCGATGCCGGTATGAGCGCCTTGGATCAGCTGCGCAGCTGTCTTACAAAAAGCTCTATTTATGCCATGGGAGGGGGAGGGGGGGTCTGTTGAACTCCTGCCTGCCTGTATGAGCGCCTTGAATCAGCTGCGCAGCTGTCTTAGGAAAAGCTCTATTCATGCCCTGGGCAATGGGAGGGGGAGGGGGGGTCTGCTGAACTCCTGCCTGCCTGAATGAGCGCCTCGGATCAGCTGCGCAGCTATCTTACGTAACGCTCTGTTTATGCCCTGGGCACTGGAGGGGGAATCTGCGGGGGGGGGGTGTCTGCTGAGCTCCTGCCTGTCTGTCGGAGCGCCTCAAATCAGCTGCGCAGCTGTCTTACGTAACGCTCGATGAATGCCTTGAGCACTTGGTGTACGGCATTGGCCGTGTTAAGGACTCCTTACCATCATACAGGACACTCTATTGACGCCCTGGGCACTATGGGGGATGAGGAGGGGGGTCTGCTGAGCTCCTGCCTGCCTTCCTGCCTGCCTGTATGAGCGTCTCAAATCAGCTGCGCAGCTGTCTTACGTAACGCTCGATGAATGCCTTGAGCACTTGGTGTACGGCCTTGGCCGTGTTAAGGACTCCTTACCATCATACGGGACGCTCTATTGACGCCCTGGGCACTATGAAGGGGGATGAGGAGGGGGGTCTGCTGAGCTCCTGCCTGCCTTCCTGCCTGCCTGTATGAGCGCCTTGGATCAGCTGCGCAGCTGTCTTTCGTAACGCTCGATGAATGCCTTGAGCACTTGGTGTACGGTATAGGCAGTGTTAAGGACTCCTTACCATCATACAGGACACTCTATTGACGCCCTGGGCACTATGAAGGGGGATGAGGAGTGGGGTCTGCTGAGCTCCTGCCTGCCTGCCTGCCTGCCTGTATGAGCGCCTTGGATCAGCTGCGCAGCTGTCTTTCGTAACGCTCGATGAATGCCTTGAGCACTTGGTGTACGGCATAGGCTGTGTTAAGGACTCCTTACCATCATACGGGACGCTCTATTGACGCCCTGGGCACTATGAAGGGGGATGAGGAGGGGGGTCTGCTGAGCTCCTGCCTGCCTGCCTGTATGAGCGCCTTGGATCAGCTGCACAGCTGTCCTTTGTAAAGCTCTATTTATACCATGGGCACTGGGAGGGGGAGGGAGGGTCTGCTGAACTCCTGCCTGCCTGTCTGAGCGCCTTGGATCAGCCGCGAAGCTGTCATACGTGATGCACAAAGAATGCCCTGAGCACTTGGTGTACGATATTGGCTGTGTTAAGGACTCCTTACCATCATACGGGACGCTCTATTACGCCCTGGGCACTGGGAATCTGCGGGGGGAGATGGGTCTGCTGAGCCCCTGCCTGTCTGCCTGTATGAGCGCCTTAGATCAGCTGCGCAGCTGTCTCACATAACGCTCTATTTATGCACTGTGAGGGGGAATCCGCGGAGGGAGGGGGTCTGCTGAGCTCCTGCCTGCCTGTCTGAGCGCCTTTGATCAACCGCGCAGCTGTCATACGTGACACTCTATTTATGTATTATATCCACTTATATTTACCGCCCTCAATGTAGCAGAGACTGGACAGTTACACCAGATGTAGAGCCATTTAAACCCAAGGGTTCGCGTCGACCGAGGCTCTCGTCTCACGCCACCTGACGTCGACCGAGGTTTTCGTCTCACGCCACCTGACGTCGGCCAAGAGGAAAGGGTCAGGAATTAGGGATTAATAAATAGAGAAAATGTTGGGTGAGCTGAGCCCCTTGGGTTACACCCAGAGCCGGTACTTGGGCAAGATCTTGGGATGAGAGAGTTACCAAAATGAATTGGATGGCCCTAAGAGTTGGTATATGGTTAGATGTGACATAAAAGAAGCTGTTACCAAGAGGAGATGAGTGGGAAATGAATATAAGAGTGTCGACCAAAGCTTTTGTCTCACGCCACCTGACGATGCCGCATGAGCGTTTCCGACCCACATCAACTGCTATCACCTGCAAACTGCAAACCTGGTACTTGCAAACTGCAAACCTTGCGCGTATGCTGACCTTCGAACTGCGCAATTGATAACTTGTGCACTTACAACCTCCGAATCAGGGCGGTCAGTATATTTAAGTGTTGTAGCCCTGGGCACTGGGAGGGGTGGGGTTGGAGGAGGGGGGGTCTGCAGAGAGCCTCCCTGCCTGCCTGGGCGCCTTTTATCATCTGAGTGGTGAGGTGAAGGGTGTGTGTGTGGTGTGGTGGTGGTGTGGTGGTGTGTGGGGGGGGGGGGGGGGTATGAGGGGGAAGAAGAGGTTCTAGTCATGTCTTCCAGGCAATTTCCTTCTAGTTCATGCGGAATGTGTTGTGTTTTTGTCATTCATTCAATTTGCTAGTGATAAGTTGCCAAGAAGGGCTGCACGGCACAACGAGTGCTAATCTTGTTCAGATACAACACAAATTACATCAGCATCTATTACCACAATAAAAAGCTTCATTATCGTCATTCCTCCAGCTTTACAACTACATCATCATCATCATCATCATCATTACTCTAGTCTTTCTTTTCAGCTACAAGCACAGCACAACTGGTGGGGTTCAATTCATCGGTGTATTTTTGTTTTACCCCCTCCTGATACCATGGGGGGCAAGTCCCTTGAGCATATTTGGCTACCCCTGGACTGCAGCACCACCCATCTAGTGGCAGTGTTGTACAGGCGTCCAGCACCCACACCCACACACCCCTCCTCCACCTCCTCCTCAGATATAAAAGCTGGGGAGATTAAGGGCCTGTTGAGTCCCAAGACTCCCGTCACTGCCAACCTCACTCAACCCTGAGCACTGCAGCACCACCCATCTAGTGGCAGTGTTGTACAGGCGTCCAGCACCCACACCCACACACCCCACCTCCTCCTCAGATATACAAGCTGGGGAGATTGAGGGCCTGTTGAGTCCCAAGACTCCCGTCACTGCTGACCTCACTTAACCCTGAGCACTGCAGCACCACCCATCTGGTGGTAGTGTTTTACAGGTGTCAACAAACTGCATTACCATCATTCCTCCTGTCTTTCCTTATCATCGACAAGCAGCATTTTCTGGGTACGTCCATATATATGAAAATGCTACTCTTACATCTGAGCTGAGCTTAGAGAGCTGTAAGAGCTGAGCTTAGAGAGCTGTAAGTGAGACAATGGGACAGACAAATGATTCAGTGATACAATGGTTCAGTGATACAATTGCTTAGAGAGCTGTAAGAGCTGAGCTATAGATATCGTTCCTAGCAGATGTAAGAGCATTTACTGGGTACGTCCATAGATAAGCATGCTCTTAACCCGAGCTGTCTGTTCCTACACAGTGCTGGTGTTGGTGATTACATGGTCTATCAGCCTTCACCTGCACTCCCAACAGCAGTCTTACCTAACCCACCATGGTGGTGCATCCCCTCCCCAAGTGGCGGCCCTAGCTGTCCTCCGGCCTCCAATTGTGGGGCCCTGATGGCGTTAACCCCAACTGCTCCATCTGGCAATCGGTTGGTGGTGGTTGGTGGTTGTGGGCTACTACCCTCGTCCAGCCTGTCAGCCTCCAGCAGTGACCTGTTACAGTCGGTGGAGTGAGCAAGCCAGGGTGATATAAACACCACTACACCATCCTCCTACATAGAATGGAACACTTTTATTCAACGCATGCTTATGTACGTGAATGAGGCATGTGCCTGGTCAGCACGCCTGTCATTGCTTATATTTACGACACGAGGGCAGAGTGCCCGTCGTACTGACGGCAGCCCCCCTCCCTCCCCCACCCCCCCTCCAATGGAATGACTTATGAAGGGTCACCCACCCACTCATTGTCCATCCCCATCTTCTGGGACCAGCTGCTGGGCACCTCCCTAGATCAGGGCGCTCTGACATGTTAGGTGTTTGTCAAAAATATAAATGTTACGCCTTATGACGAGTCACGGGTTTGAGGGGGCCAGCCCGTTCACTTGCGCTTGGGCCAACCGCCAATAGTGGGGGCCTGTCAACCCCCAGGAGGAGGGAGCTATTAGGTTAGGTTGGAACCATTGTTTTTGTTTAACGCCTCGCCATTCCGTCGCAATTCCGTCGCTGCATGGTGACGCATGGGTCTGTCTAAACTAGTCAGCTATGGCACCCCCAACCCCCTGGGCTCCGCGGGGTTCGAGGGGCAGTGCGTCGCACCGAGTCGCTCAATTTGCAACGCGTCGCACAGGGGAAAAACATAGAATGGAACACTTCTGTTCAACACATGCCTATGCCTGGTCATGGCTTCTATTTGCGACATTAAGCAGCTTCCAGGCAGCTCCCTTTCCAGGTTCTGAAGGCCATCCAGTCGCTAGCTATTGCACCTGAAAGTTTGTTTGCTCTGTTAGGCACACAGACACAGGCAGCAACACGGAGTCACCACGAGTTGGTATGTTGCATGTGGCAATTGATACACTAGGCCTAGCCACTTCTACCCACACAGGCAGTCTTACACTTGGTTTCAACATGGTGTGATTCAGTGTTTCATGTTGACAGCTTGGCATCTTCATGTTGACAGCTTGGCATCTTCATGTTGACAGCTTGGCATCTTCATGTTGACAGCTTGGCATCTTCATGTTGACAGCTTGGCATCTTCATGTTGGCAGCTTGGCATCTTCATGTTGACAGCTTGGCATCCTCATGTTGACTGCTTGGCATCTTCATGTTGACAGCTTGGCATCTTCATGTTGACAGCTTGGCATCTTCATGTTGACAAATTGGTATCTTCATGTTGACAACTTGGCATCTTCAAGTTGACAGCTTGGCATCTTCAAGTTGACAGCTTGGCATCTTCATGTTGACAAATTGGTATCGTTGGTTTGGTTTGATGACATGGTATGACAGCCTTCAGGCTGCTCAGCATTTGTGGGCAGAGTAAACATGGGTAGTATAAACGCCACTAACCCCTTGGGTACAGATCGCAGTAAGTGATTTTTTTTAATGAGAAGTCACACTGTAGTACATTCAGTATTTTCACTTAGGAATGAGCATGTACACAAGATATAATGTTCAGGTTGGGATTAACTGTTATCGTTATTTATTGTATTGGATTGTTACATGGTTTTTCAGCCAACTCTGGTATCCTCACTGTCTTCCCATTCCAAGTCCTCCCGTGCGACACCCACTGAAACCAGGGAGTATAATGAGCGGATGATCCATTTGTCCGTGTCTCGGTCTGTTAGGGTTCAGTTCACCGGGGCTTGTTTCTTTTTAACTGTCTGACCTGTTTGAAGGTAGTGCAAGTCCCCTAAGCCTATTTGGCTACCCCTGAACTGTTAAAATACATTCTCGATATTTTCAGCCTGCCTGCTGTCTGATGGTAACGTTGGCCCTAGCTCGGAGGCTGTAAACCCTGGCGTCGGCCGCCACTCTAATATTGGGCCAGTCCAGGGGTATGCCAAATAGGCTAAGGGGACTTGCCCAACCGTGACAGGGGGGTGCTAGAACAAAAGGACTGATAAACTGAAACCCAACCATTCGTTTTACCAACGGGGGCCCTGAGTTCGCGCTACACAGAACAACTAGAAGCGTGGTGTGGTAGAGCAGATTCCACCCCATGTATACTCCGCCTGCATACTTGAACTTGAATTTGGTTACATAGCTCCAGCCAGCAATTTGGCCGCCTGTATTCGGTGAGCAGCCTGACGGCTGGGTTTTAATACACATTTCCTTGTTACACGTTGGAAAAACCAGCCAAGGAGGGAAGAGAGGGGGGGGGGAGGGGGGGGAGAGAAAGAGAGAGAGACCCCAACCCCTCACTAGATCTTAGTTAAATGGCTTACTGTGCTTTCTCTATAAAAGGGTTGACCAGAATATTATTTTATATCATTTTAAATGATTCATTTACTTTTGTCAGGTATGCACATCTTAGATGATTTTTTCAGATTGATCTTACAATTGCTACGAGCAGCTATGAGAATAAATAATGTTAGGTATATCTGGTGACGTTACATGTATCTATGAAATGCGCAACCCTGGACTGTACCCTACGTACATACATCCGTCAATGTCAGACTGATACCTCATGCTTCCCCTCGAGCGTCAACGTGTTTGCTTTGCTTTTAATTGATTATGTTACTACCGAAGACGGCGGGCAGCCTTAAGGCTGGAGCCATGTAACCAAGTTCATGTTATCAATAAGTAATAAATAGTATTTGTTAAAAGGTTGTTTACACAATTACAATTATCTATGCGCACCTTTCCTCTGCCATCACAATCTTTCATCCAAAGGACCCAAACTCGCAACTTTCAAATTGCACCTGTCACCCGGCACCCAATAACTCGCTGCTCTCCCAACTAAACCTGTGCGAATAGCTATGACAATAACTAGAAGTCAGACGCAAGACATGAGCATTGACCCTGGATCACCCGGGGATAATGCACCCCCCCCGTGGTTTGCAATGTGGTACGCTACAACGCTTAAACCCACACTGGACAAATCGTTTCGACTCGATTAAAAAAGAGTCGCATCAAACATTGAAGTCGGTGGAAGGACTTTTGAGTGAGATGCGGGAAACCGTTCAGAAACAGACCAATAAGATCGCAAACATAGAGGCCACTCTGAACGCCCAGAGGGATACGATAGTATCCCAGGAGAAGCGCATTTCCGCCCTGGAAGCTGCTATCAAGGATCGGCCGGTGGTGCCCCCAGCAGGGGGAAAAGAATCTGCATGGAGTCGGCCACTCATACAGCGACCGGGCTCAGCCCCCCCAGACCAAGCAGGTTACGACATGCAATTCAGGATCTCAGGCATCCCTGAAGATCCCAACGAGAACGACAGGCAGCTAGCGGTGGCTGTAAAGTCTAAGCTCACCCAGGCTTTAGAAGCCAACAACACCTACGCCCAGAAGGAGCAAGACAAGGCAGAGTTTACTATTGTGTCCGCTCGACGCATGGGAGGCAAGGTGGATCCCTCACGACCCCGCCTTGCCCTAATCACAGTATCCTCCAGCTTCGATGCTTCCTCCATTGTGAGGAACCGAAGGTTCCTCAAGGATAGCGGAATAGCAGCTCTGGATTTCTTGTCTCCTGAGGAGCTGAAGCTGCACAAGGAACACCTTCCAGCGTTTCTGGAAGCTAAGAGGGACCCCTCTAAGTGGGTTTCGTTCAATAGAGGACTCCTGAAGGTGCGGGACAAGGCTCCCCCTTCAGGTGTCTCATCGACTGATGCATGAAGTGGACTAAGGTGCCTTGCATGGAACATCAGAGGACAACTCAGTGTTCTGAGCAGCTGCGGTGCAGCAATGAAAGTGGTGAGAAAACACGACATTTTTATTGTTTTCACACACAGGGGTGCGTGGCCAGCTAGACACCCCCCACATTCCAGGTTTCAATGCCTTTCTTGTGCCCCTCGCCCCAAGTTGAGCAAGGATGGGGGGGTCGCTATCTATGTCCGCACTTGCCTAAATGCTACTTTAGTCCATGAGGCACCTGAATTAGGCATGGCATGGATTCGCATACATGGAACACACATTGGTGTGTGCTATATCCCACATGCTAACAGCTCATACTACAAACATGGTGACGACTGCATTAGTATAGAGGACCACTTCCTCACTCTAGGTAAAATCATTGGGAACTTCCAGGAAAAAGGCAACGTTGTGGTGATGGGTGACTTCAACGCTCGGGTTGGTCTTGGTGTGGACAATGATGATACCGAGTTAGGAGATGAACCAGTATCCCAAACCAGTAGTACAGCCCCAACCAAACCATTCAACCGAGGTGTAGCATGGACACAGCTCCCCCCAATCGATTGGGGGGGGCCCTACTCCAGCTATGTGTAGTAACTGGTCTTATCATCCTTAACGGTAGAACAGAAGGTGATATGCAAGGTGCACATACCTTCTTTGCAGATGGCATGGACAAGAAATCTGTCATTGATTATGCGCTAGCCGCCCCTAGTCTTCTCAACACCCCAGGAGTCAAGTTTAGTGTGGCTCCCAAGCATGACTGCCCTCTCAGGCCCGGGGGTGGAAAGTTTGACCACATGCCTATCACACTCCACATACCAGATGCTGCCCTTAGGCCTTCTCAAGGTACTATTAGTACACCTGCTGGTGGTAAAACCTTCGCCCAAACTGAAATGGAAAGACAACTATGTCCAGATGTATGCACACACAATTAAGCGTGATCCAGATGTTAACCGATTACTTGACAATGCACTCCATAGCTCATCTATGGAAGATTCAGAGAAGGGGATTGCTAGTGCTATTGAACTAGCCATAAGCAAATGCACACCATGTCACAAACCTGTAGCTAAGCGTAAGCACGGGCCCGTGAACGCATGGTATATGATGATGAATGCAATCGTGCTAGACAGGCAGCAAGCCAAGCAGAACATCAACATGGCTCTAGCTCTGACTTGGCTGGTTCTATGCACAAGGAGTACAAGAGGATTCTCAGAAGAAAGAAGAGGAAGTGGCTAGAAACACGCATGGAGAACCTTCATACGAATCTTCGGCATAATCCGAAAAGTTTTTGGAAAGACGTGCGTGAGCCTAACAAGGCCACTACGGCAGATATCACAATTCATGATTGGACTGATTATTTTGCAGACCTCTTTGATGTGCAAGTAGGTATTGATCCAAGTCTGGATGCTAGGGACTTTGTCCCTCAAGCTGATGGACCTCAGATAGAGGCCGCACCAACATGGTTATGTCAAGACTTACCACCCAGGAGGTGTTTTCTGTTCTCCAATCCCTACGGAAAAACTCCTCCCCCGGGTAAGATGGTATCCCTGCAGAATGGTACAGATTTTGCTTCCCATGAGGCCAACTCCCGATTTGTACAAGCTATGACTAACCTGTTTAATCTCATCTGGAAGACTTCTTACCCCAGCCAATGGGCTGCAGCTTGCCTTGGTACCCGTACCCAAATCCAAAGGCAGTGTGTATGACAAGGACAACTATCGAGTCTTGCGGTGAGCAACTCCATAGGAAAGATCTTCTCCCTTTGCATGCTACGTAGACTAGATGATTGGTCAGAAGAATTCAACCTCAGAGCCGCTGGCCAATATGGATTTAGAAGTGGTAGGGTACTGCAGATGCATCATTCATTCTTAACCATATTGTAGATAAATATAGAGAAAAGAAAAAACCACTCTTTGTGGCTTTTGTTGATTTTCAAGAAGGCTTATGATTGGGTCAACAGAGACTTGCTATGGGATTGCTTAGCAAGGCTAGGAGTCAAGGACCCCTATCTCAGTATTCTGAAGTCCATGTATAAATCATGTTGTTTTCCAAGTTCGCCCTAACATGGGGACATTGGATCCTCCTTTCCATCCCTTGTAGGAGTTAAACAAGGAGACCCCCTATCCCCACTCCTATTCGGTCTGTTCATTGATAGAATTGAATCGTTCCTCCAATCCAAGCTCCCAAATGTAGGGGCTGAGCTTAGGGGAAAGATTCTGCAACTGTTACTTTATGCTGATGACCTAGCTATAATGGCAGAATCCCCGGCAGATATGCAAGCGATGCTTGACTGCCTGAGAGATTTCTGCGAGGCTACTAAGATGGCTGTGAATATAAAGAAAACTGAGATTGTCGTTTTCAACAAACAATTCTGTGATGAGGCCCGCATGGATCCTGATTACAAATTTGTCTATGATGGAGCACAACTTTCTACAAAGTTATCTTTTATCTACTTGGGATCCCTCTTTGTGGATGGTGACTCAAGCAATCGTGCAAAAAGCTGCTTTTTCTAGGATGCTCACTAAGGCCCAAAAGGCACACCACATGCTTCGTAGGCGATTGCCATACTATGGAGATATACAATATTGATATTCTCACCCACCTGTTTGATTCTCTTGTACAACCTATCCTGAATTTTGGCTGTGAGGTGTGGGCTCCTTCTATTCTGAACAACACACTTATCTCAAATGACCATGCTTGTGAGAAATGGCATAGAGGTATACTTAAACAAATGTTGGGTGTTTGCCAATCTACTACATCTAATATTATCATGGAAGAGCTGGGTAGAACCCCGTTGTGTTTTGCTTGGCTTAAACAAGCTTTGCGCTTCTGGAACAAGACCATACATAAAGAACCTGAGGATCTCATTAGAATGGCTCTTGAGGAATCTTTTGACTCCAACATTGGCTGGGTTCATGACTTGCGTTGTGCTCTCCACAAGCTAGGATCCAGTAAAAACATCAACATTTGGAGGCTGTCGATGTCGAACGGTATTATGTCTGAAGTTTTTGAGTCATGGAGGTTTAAGTACCCAAGTGACACCAATGCAGTTAGAGACATTCCTGATGAGAGAAGGGTTGGCTTTAAACGCCTCCGATACCAAAAATGGTTCGCAGCCAACAGCAATGATGAGAATGGCTTGATTCCCTTTACATCCGCCTTACATAAGCAGGATCAGATTCGTTCTATAGCACAGTTTAGAATGGGTTCCCATTGGCTGAACACAGAAAGAATGAGGGTGGTGGATAGAGCACACATCCCTCGCTCAATGAGACACTGTCAAATGTGTGGGTTCCAAAAAACTGAGGATGAAATGCATATGTTTGAGTGCCCTTTTATAATGATATTCGCCTCCGCTACCAGAATCTGTTTACAGATATTTATAGGCATGTCCATGAGGATACCGACTTAACCGTATGGAATGTGGAATTCTGCGATTCCACATTCAGAACCTTTATGAATGGAAATGGCACTAAGTCTTTTTGGCAGCAACCTAGCCGACTATCTTCTACTTGTAGAAGAGCAAGACAGGAAGCCCTGGACTGCTTAGTGGCACCGTAATTTATTATCCCCTTTTTTTTCTTCTTGAGACTTCTCATTTGTTAGCTTCTTACCTCCGCCACTGTAAGTGGTTGAGATCTGGGTCCTGCTCTAAGGGGTTTAATACCTACGCCACCAAAACGGTGGTTGGGAGTTTGGTTTGTTTGTCCTCGACACACCCCTGATGTAATGGGGTTTTTGCTTTGTGGGTGCTTTTTCTTTTTGTTTAAAGCACAGAGTCTCATACACCCTCGCGGTGTCAAGTAGACTTTAACATGTAATGTAATGTAATGTAATGTAGAAGTGCTTGACGGGTCAGATAGACAAGTAAGTAAGTCCCAGTAGATGTATGCGTCTGTTACAATGTCTACGACATCACGACTCAATTATGTACATAGGAGCTTGGCGATCCTGTTTCTAATATAATCCGCTTTGTGTGCTCCCTGGTTTCCATGGGTATCGCATGGGGGGGCTTGGAATTGGCAAATGGTTGGCTGATTGAGAGATCGAGAGTTGGCTGAAGAACCATGTAACAATACAATAAAATCTACGACCCTTGCTTATTCAGCCTGCAGACGGTGGGCAGCCTGAAGGCTGAGAGAGTATGTAATCAATCGAATTATAAGAATGACATCATACTAGGCCATGGGCCACACTTAGTGTTTCCCTACGACATGTCGCCATTCGCTGCATGGCGACGCATGGGTCTGGCTAATCTAGTCAGAATTGACCCCCCGAACTCCACGCGGAGCCCCTGGGGATTTTAAATCTATAATGTACATGAATAAAAGATCCAATCTTCAGACTGGGTTTTATCGTAATTGTTGTTAATTGTATTGTATTGTTACATGGCGTTTCAGCCACTCTGGCCTGCTCACTGTCTTCTCATTCCAAGTTCCCCCGCGCGACCCACAGAAACCAGGGAGTATACTGGCATGGCAATACCTAGCATGATTTCATGGCGGCTGCTTGTTGCATGAGGGCACTCACTTCGTCCTCAGGTGTGGACAGGTCATCTAGGCAGTATAATATCATCTTAGCCCCTGGATCAGCTTGGCACCTGAATGCTGAGCAGTGGCCTGAGCCACACCAGATGTCCCTGCCGCTGGCATGGCGAGACCAGTCTCGAGGCCATATTCATCTGCTACTTGATGCATGAGGGCATTCACTTCGTCCTCTGGTGTGGTCATGTTGGCCTGTTGACTCATCATATTATCCACCACAGCTGTCTGGAGGTCCAAGTTCTCGAACTGGCGCTCAAATTGACCCATCGTCTCAGTAATTTTCTCCAGGTTGCCCGAGTTCATGCTCTTTTCCAGGCCCTTCACGATTCCGCCCAGGCTCTTTATGACCTGGTGAGTGATGGCAAGGAGGATTGAGGTGGTGGTGGCGATGATGTTGTTGTTATTTTTGTTTTGTTTTTGTTGATGATGTTGGTGTTGGTGTTGGTGTCATTGTTGCTGTTGCTGGTGTCATTGTTGTTGTTATTGTTGTTATTGTTGGTATTGTTTGGCCATTGCTGTTATTGTTGGTAGGCTTTGTTGATGTTGTTATTATTGTTGGTATTGTTGTTTGTTAGGGTTGTTGGTGGTGGTGTTGGTGATATTGTTGATTTTGTTATTATTATTGTTGGAAGGGCTGTTGTTGTTGGTGGTGGTGGTGGTAGGGTTGTTGTTGTTGTTGTTGTTGGCAGGGTTGTTATTGTTGCTGTTGTTATTGTTGTTGTTGTTGCTGGTAGGGTTGTTGTTGTTGGTAGGGTTGTTGTTGTTGTTGTTGTGGTAAGGGTTGTTGTTGTTGTTGTTTGTTGTTGTTAGGGTTGTTGTTGTTGTTGTTGGTAGGGTTGTTGGTAGGGTTGTTGTTGTTGTTGTTGTTGTTGTTGTTGTTGTTGTTGTTGTTGTTGGGTTGTTGTTGTTGTTGTTGTTGTTGTTTGTTGTAGGTTGTTGTTGGTAGGGTTGTTGTTGTTGTTGTTGGTAGGGTTGTTGGTAGGGTTGTTGTTGTTGTTGTTGGTAGGGTTGTTGGTAGGGTTGTTGTTGTTGTTGATAGGGTTGTTGTTGTTGTTGTTGTTTGTTGTTGGTAGGTTGTTGTTGTTGTGTTGGTAGGGTTGTTGTTGTTGTTGTTGTTGGTAGGGTTGTTGTTGTTGTTTTTGTTGTTGTTGGTAGGGTTGTTGTTGTTGTTGTTGTTGTTGTTGTTGGTAGGGTTGTTGTTGTTGTTGATAGGGTTGTTGTTGTTGTTGTTGATGTTGTTGTTGGTAGGGTTGTTGTTGTGTGGTAGGGTTGTTGTTGTTGTTGTTGGTGGTGGTGGTGGTGGTAGGGTTGTTGTTGTTGGTAGGGATGTTGCTGTTCTTGTTGTTGGTAGGTTTGTTGTTGTTGTTGTTGGTGGTGGTGGTGGTGGTGGTAGGGTTGTTGTTGTTGTTGTTGTTGTTGTTGTTGTTGGTAGGGTTGTTGTTGTAGTAGGTAGGGTTGTTGTTGTTGTTGGTAGGGTTGTTGTTTTTATTGTTATTGTTGTTGTTGTTGCTGTTGTTGTCAGGGTTGTGTTTGTTGGAAGGGCTGTTGTCGTTGTTAGGGTTAGGGTTATTGGTAGTGTTGTTTTTGCTACTGGTGTTTTTGTTGTTGCTGCTGCTGCTGCTGGTAGGGTGGTTGTGGAGGGGATCAAGATGATGGTGCATATCATATCTGCGATATCATTCATTGGCAGTTCAAGGTAAGGATAAGAGGCTGGAGAGGTAGTGAATGTGTGCGTTTGTGCATGCAGGGGGCTTGGGTTGAGTTTGGGGGTGGGGGATGAGGTAGTGAATATGTTTGTGCATGCAGGGGGCTTGGGTTGGGTTTGGGGGTGGGGGATGAGGTAGGGGGGATACACAACAAGTGGTGGGGAAGGTATGAGTTTGAAACTGACTTGTATATATGTATGTATGTTACAGTCCAGGGTTAGGCCAAATATGCTGAAGGGACTTGCCCAACCGTAGTAGGAAGGGCTTACAAATAAAAAGCACTGATGAACTGAGCCCCAAACAATCGTTGTACCGATGAAGGCCCTCAGTTTGTGCTACTTGACAGACTTACCGATCCCATTTTAGCCTGTGTGTCGAGTCGGCTGACCACTGCGTCTAGTCGACTTGAAAGCTTCATATAATTGAGAGCCTCGTTCTTCTTCCTAATCTGCAATCCATAACCACATGAAGTGCGCATTGATAAATAGTATAGATGGACACACGCCACATGTAGTGTGCATTGATACATATAATAGATGGATGCAAACGTGGCATGGAGTGTGCATTGAGAAATAGTATAGATGGACACACGTCACATGTAGTGTGCATTAATAAATAAAGTGGATGGATGCAAACGTGGCATGGAGTGTGCATTGATAAATTGTATAGATGGACACACGTCACATGTAGTGTGCATTCATAAATATAGTAGATGGATGCAAACGTGGCAGCAAAATACAAAATCCAAGATGCTCAAGCAAATACACCTACATAAGGACGAGGCTGTACGGTGTGTGTGTGTGTGGGGTGGGTGGGGGGGGGTCTAGGTAGTTGCTCGTTATACCGCATCCTCAACTAGGGGCCTAAAGGGGCCGTAAGCCCCAAAACAACCGTGACAAATCGAAATCGCCATTATGTGGGGGGGTGATCTCGCCCCCCCCCCAAGGGGGGGCGTGGGGGGTGGGGAGGGGGTGGGCGGTGGGGGAGGGGCCAGCCGGTTACGGAAAATCTTCGTGACTTCCTCACCAGGCGGAATCTGGCGAAGATAAGATAACTAGCAAAAGAGGCTCGGGCAGAGCTGTATATAACTGTGCTTGTTTCTGACATTGAATTAATGTGCCGAGGTAGAGCTCAAGAAGTGACCTCCACGGTTTCCAGGTCTCCAAGTGTGAAAGTTGGGCCAAACCAGAAACTAAATATTTCCACCCCAACCTTCTTGGGTGTATAGAGGGTACCAGCACATGCATCATAGAGGTACCAACACATGCATCATAGCCATATGATCAACTTCAAAGTCTCAAACACCAAAAACTTGCTAGGTCAGCTCAGAATCAGGGATAGGAAAGGGGGGTTGCATGACAACTTCGTCTGATTTTGTTTACTTCCACATAATAGACCACAAATAGATAGCGCTCGTTGAGAGAATAACTATACACCCAACTTCGACCCCATAATTAAAATTGGTGAAGGAGCTACAGGCCTCACATGCTTAGAAGGGAGGGGGAGGGGCAAATAAAAACAAGTTCTATGCAGCGTCGCAAGCGACACTAAAAATCGGCGGAGAGTGTAAAAATTGACGGAGCCACGGGTGGCAACGGAAGCGAGTTAGTTACGAGAACGTTGGCTGACGTGCCAGGTTTCGTATCGGTCAGACGGATGGTTGGACGGACAAATGGGTAACCCTGGGGCTCTGCCAAAAATCTGAGAGAAACAACTTCCTAGACTCCCCCCGATGCTGTATAGCTAGTACATTTATATATTCAGCTGCAGGGGGGGGGGGGGGGGGGCAGAAAGAGGTATTTTGGGCCTTATGTTCAAAACGGTGTCCGATTCAGATTGGGAGTTGGAATAATGGAAGTTTCAAACAAAAGGAGGGGGGAAATAAGTTGAAAAAAGTGTTTACGCCCCCCCCCCCCCCCACACCCCCCTAGAAAACCTTACCTCCTCCCACCTAAAATGGGGGTCATCGAAAGATCTTTTCTTACCCTATCCATTTATGCTCTTACAGCTTTCATGGAGTTGCCCAAACGTGATTTATCGCCAAGTTAAGATTTGGGCTTCTTTGGGTCAAAAAAACTTTGGACCTCTCAAACTATTCAACTTTATTTTGGGTACAATAAAAAGTGCAAACGTATCCTTAGGATAAGCTATATTTAAAGCAAAGATGAGGAACAGCAGTTTTTTTCCTGCCCCTCCCTCATTCAGCTGTCTTTATTTATCTTGATTATAAGAGTTCTGTGTTATGCTAGCCAGATGTTCTATTGTAGCGGCTAGAGAAGGGCGGTTGGATGGTTGCATGGGTGAGTAGGTGCGTGGGTGGGTGCGTGGGTGGGTGCGTGGGTGGGTGGGTGAGAGAGAGAGAGAGAGAGCGTAAGTGAGTAAGTGAGTGAGTGAGTGAGTGAGTGAGGGTGGGTGGGTGGGTGAGTGGGTAACTTACAGCATTTTGAGCATAGATCTTGGCACCCTCCGTATTGCCTTTCTCGATCGCTTTCTTGATCTTCGTTTTTTCTAACTTCTCTTCCTTCTCACTTTTAGCAGATGCTTTCATCAGCTGCTTGGCTGTAAACTTCAGATTGAAGATCTGAGGGACAGGCAGGATAGGGAATTTTATTTCAAACTGGGTTGGGTTGGGGGGGTGGGGTGAGGGGGGAAGAGAGGGAAGGGGGAAAGAGAGGGAAGGGGGGAAGAGAGGAAGGTTGGAAGGGGGTAAGGGGGGTAAGGGGGGAAGGGGGGAAGGGGGGAAGGGGGGGAAGGGGGGAAGGGGGAGAAGGGGGGAAAGGGGAGAAGGGGGGAAGGGGGGGGAAGGGGGGGGGGAAGGAGGGAAGGGGGGAAGAGAGGGAAGGGTGGAGGAAGGTTGTCCTCTGATAAGGGATCGGGCTTAACGGTGAGATGCGCATGCAACTGGGGACCGCCATACCTGGTCGAATAGCTTGTCTTCCTTGCTCGGCATGGAGCTTTATCACCGGTAACTACTAACTAGGATCGATTGACGAAGGCCAGGGAAGCTATCAAATCGGCAGATAACAACGACTGAGATACCTGGCGAAGGTGCGAGGTAACTACCGCAGGTTTGACCTAAAAACTGTGGAGACTGCAAAGTCAAAGAGGAGTTGGAGAAGGAAGTGCACAAGAGGAAGATGCGCACGAGGCTGATCCGAGAGAGCACCACAACTTATACCCTCATGGCCATCACACATGACACTCAGCCCTCGGAAGTACCTACTAGCCAGGTCCTGCTCCTCGTCAGTAACTGCAGGCCCCGCCTGCGGGCGGGGCCTGCAGGTGCACCTGCCCCAGGCACCTGCCCCCCCCGACCTGCCCCTGGGGCACAGGCTTCAGGGGCTGAGAGAAGCTAACTGTGGATCTGATTCGCCGTCGACCTGATTGACTGATTCGCTACCCTCTTCCTTGACCTCGCTGACCGAGCATCTGATTCGAAGACCTGATCTGCCTTCGAAAAAATGCAGTCTAACCAGGTGAAGGGGGGCGGGGGGCGGGGCGGGGCGGGGCGAGGGGGGGGGGGGGGGGGGGGGACAAAAAGGGGCAAGTCCCCATGATCTAAATGTACAGAACTCTTAGAGAGGATCAAGAATCTGGTCTTCTTTCTCAATCATGTATAAAAAAAAGGAACGGCCTCCAGAGTTTGTGTGTGTGTGCGTGAGGGCAAAAACTGGAATTTTCACAGATTATGTACTTTTCAAGAACATTTTTTATCCCACAGAGTCACACGAGAGTGTAACTGGGATATTCCTCAACTGAATAGGAGTTCATACTATGATAGATGCTATTTGGGAGAGACCCACCACATATTCTGTCCATGGGTGGGGGGGGGGGGGGCTGTGTGTGTGTGTGTGTGTGTGTTGTGTGGGGGGGGGGGGGGGGTCTAGGGACTCTCTCTCTCTCTCTCTCTCTCTCTCTCTCTCTCTCTCTCTCTCTCTCTCTCTCTCTCTCTCTCTCTCTCTCTCTCTCACTCTCTCTCCCTCTCTCTCTCTCTCCCCCTCCCTCTCTCTGGTGAAATACCTCTAGATATAGATATAGATATAGATATAGATATAGATATAGATATAGATATAGATATAGATATAGATATAGATATATAGATATAGATATAGAAATAGATATAGGTCTAAATAATCAATCAATTCTTAGGCAGCCTTTCAAGTACCGGCCAATTCCTCTGGGCGGTACCCCAAATACCGGCCCTCAGTCTTTTAAAGTACCAGTCAATTCCTCTGTCTCTTTACGGTGTTACGGTGTTACACAATTTAATAACGGTCCAGCCACACAGTAATTAAAATCACCAAAAATATCATTATGAATAAGTCATCCACGGTAGTCAACCCTTTTATTGAGAAAGTGCAGTAAGCCAACTAACCAAGCTCTAGTGGAGAGGTGGGGGTGGATGGGTGGGTGTGGGTTGGGGTGGGGGTCCCTCCGCAACACAAAAACTCATTCCATCTCAAAATATTGAAAACAAATTCTCTCTCTCTCTCTCTCTCTCTCTCTCTCTCTCTCTTCGGAGCGGGGTGGGTGGGTGGGTGTCTACTCAGGGGTGACCACAAACTCTGTCATCATGGGGTCTGGCACCGCTTTTTTGCCACCCCTCAAGAAACTCAGAGGCAACTGTCCTACCCTGAGAGTCCATTGCGACGCAGACACAGCTTTAGTGGGTTGGTTGCATCTCCGGACGCAGGCTATGGGTCGGTTATGGTTCGGTTGCGGGACAGTTGCGTCTCAGGACGCAGGCTATGCTGGTTCGGTTGCGTCTCAAGACACAGGCTATGTAATAAGTTGCTTCTCAGGACGCAGGCTGTAACATTCAATTGGTTGCGTCTCAGGACGCAGAGCTGGGGGTCCTCCTGAACAACCTCGGCTCAAGGGCTCATACCTTCATTTGTACAGACCGGCATATCATATGATGTTGACCAAAAGCGAGTATGATATCATACAAACTGCATCATATGGTATTGTTTATAAATGGTTACGTTAGCCCAGTCAGGCTGCAGGCATCATATGATCTCATACGATGATATGATATCATATTGCCGTTCCTTATTCATATGCCTTGAGGGCACCGCCTTGCTGCCCTCAGCCCCTCACATCATCATTTGGGTGTTTGCTGATAAAACTACTGAGTACCAACATGTTTTGTCTGAGGAGTGGCTGTAAGACCTCCTCGGATGTTGTGGAGTGGGCTTGTCTTGGGTCAATATTCGCCTGCCGCTTGCAGACAAATGTCATGTTATGTCATGTAACGTAATGTTTCTTTGCTGCATGAGAGGATTTACACCCAAGGAGGTGGGTCTTCTTGGATGTAAACCAGCCAGGGCGACCTAGAAAAATGGGCTGTATGAACAGATTTGATCAATTATATTTTAACAAGTGTCATGTTTGATGTTATGGATGCTGATTTTACTGCCGAATACGGCAAGTAGCCTTAACCGGCTGGAGCCACGAAACAAATCTTATTTTGTGAGTGTGTGTGTATGTGTGTGTGTGTGTGCAGTGGTGGTGGTGTGTGTTTGGGGTTTGTGTGTTTTGGGGTGTGTGTGTGTGAAAGAAAGGAAGTAAGTTAGGAGGAAGCTGAAGTCTAGCAAGTACCTGAACATGTCTTTTTTACTCGTGTGATTTCATATTTGAATTCTGTGTCCAGGAATGTGGTGTATGATCACTCCTGCACCACACTCCTGAGTACACATAATCATCTCATGGTTGCTTGGTGCTAATTTGAACCTTTTTGTGTGCCACAAGTTCCAGCAGGAGGCTTCCAAGGGCAATGCAATTGAAGTAAGTAGGCTATCAGAGTTGTTCAAAATGTTAAGTTCTCAAACACTATCGAGGGGCCATCACTTTGCAAATGTACATTTTAGTTCATGAGTCGTTGGTTTTGGATTACGAAATAGATATGAGCTCATAAATCGTAGATTCTTCAGTACCCTTGAACAACCCTGTGTAGTGCCAGGGCCTGTTTTGGTCAAGTCTCTGGCCCTAGCTATTGAGGTCTGACAGCTGTATGGCTTGGGACATGGCTCGACTGTACCTATCGTTTCCTTTCAACCTACTGGTTGTTAGCAGAACGATCAGAACAACTGCGAGAAGAAGCATAATTCGATTATTCTCAGCCCCCCCCCCCCCCCCCCCCCCCTGGTTGATGCTATGATTCGCGCAGCTACTATCTAGGGCGTAGACCACAGCCAGCGCCATGAGTGCGTTTGAAGAATTCGGATTATGCCCGGAGTTGATTAAGGCTGTCGACGCGGAGGGGTGGCTGCTTCCTTCGCCGGTTCAGGCAGAGGCGATTCCATTAATCTTGGGCGGGGGGGATGTCATGGTAGCAGCTGAGACGGGGAGCGGCAAGACTGGAGTAAGTGCCTACTTAACCCGGCCAATTTTACCAGAGGTCTTCCCACGCCAACTGACCCGAAACCAACCAATGAGGTCTCCTGCATCAAGCCTAAATCTTAGTTTTCATGCTGAAGTAGGAGGCACTTATTTTGTTGGCTTCTAGTACCAGCTTCTAGGCAGCCCCTTTCCCCCACCCTAAGGCCATTCTTGAAGCTAGCTAGTGTGTCTTAAGGCTGACAAGATGGGCATTCGAATGCAGCCGACAGCTTTATTCTTGACCCAGTGGATGGCAAATGGAGCTGGGTGGAAGCTACCATGCGTAGCCCAAAACAGAAACAGTGGGGTCAGAGCTCTGCTCCGGTGCTGTGCTAGTATCTGGGAACAAGATCTAATATGCCCATTCCCTCAGTCAGTGAGGCTCACTCAACTGATTCCTCTTTTTTTCTATTCTTTTTGTTCATGATGTTCATAAGCCCCCCCTGATTCCATTGAGCCGCGAGTCCAGTAGGGCACCAGGAAAAGTGTTATAATCCTCCTCCTCCTCATCACCCTCCTCATCCTCCTCATCCTCCTCCTCCTCGTCATCATCATCACCATCATCACCATCTTCCTCCTCCTCCTCCTCCTCCTCCTCATCATCATCTACCCACACCTCCTCCAGTCTGGTCGCTGCTGTTGAGTAGGTGACCCCCACGCATGCACAATATCCAGATATTGATTTATAGTCCAGGATTCTCTCAGCTCACTTCAATATTAGGTGCGATTTATCCATATATCGTACTGTAATAAAATTGTTCAATATCATTCTCCACAACCCCATTCATATGCTTAATGCCATGTCCAAATAATGTGTGCACGTTACAGTCTAGGGGTAGTCACTTTGGCTAAAGGGACTTGCCCAACAGTGTTATGTATTTAATATTTCTGTAGGCCAGGTTGAGTAGCTGCTTGGCCTACTAAAGCCTGATTTCAGGATTGTTGCGTAGCCATCGCATGGGAGGTTTGGGGGGTTCATGTGTCGCCATGCAACAACGGAATGGCGACGCATTGGCAGCGCGCTGTCAGAACCAATATGTTTCCCAACTTCCTTGCCCAACAATAAACTACACGTAGCTTTTATTTTCAACTACGAGCAGCAGTTTCTAGGCATCTCCCTGAGCCAGCCACTGGGCCAAGTCCCAACAACACTGGAAAGCTGGTTGTGTCAGGTTTGGCTGACTAGCCAGTCAGGGGTGCTGCCTAGGAGCTGATGCTCGTAGCTGAAAAGAAAGGCTACGAGCTACAGCATGCTTAGATGCTAAATGCCATATCTGAACAATACACTCAATACATGCTGAGTGCTTGCATCATGTAACAGTACTGTGATATACTGTAATACTGATTTATTATGTGGGTTGATAACTTGCATACAAGCTAGTGAGCTACTGCTTGCACCTCAATACATGCGGAGTGCCTTTTTTTTGGGTGAAAGGACTTTCACCCCAGGAGGTGGGTCTCACAACACAAACTAGCGACCCGGAGGATTCAGTTCGAATGGTGTTTCTTCTCCTACAATAAAGTAGGCGCACTTAGGGTTGGTGGGAAATACCAACCCTCGACCAAACGAACATTCACCACTACCCCTGTTGACCACCTTACCCTGCTTGTGTAATCCTGCCTCAGGCGTTTGCCCTGCCAGTCATTCAAACAGTACACGAGGCACTACGCCTACAAGCTCGCTCACCCTCAGAAGCGCCAACAAAAACAGCAGCAGCCTCATCCTCGGCAGCAGCAGGGGGCTCTGGTGCATCTCCATCATCGCCAGCCTCTACCTTGTCCACTGATGATAGAGATCCCATATTCGCCGTTTCACCAGGCGGCTTGAGCTGTCAAAGCAAATCTGAGAAAACATGGGGAGGAGGCCGGGCAACATGTGGCGTTTACACTGGACTTGTGTATTATGAGGTGAGGGCTAACTCGCAAATATTGGAATAGTGCATGGTCAATTAGGGTATCAAGAAAAATCCCACAATCAAATGTCACCAGGCGGCTTGAGCTGTCAAAGCAGATCTGAGAAAACATGGGGAGGGGGCCGGGCAACATGTGGTGTTTACTCAGGACTTGTGTATTATGAGGTAGGAAAGTAATGATAACGCCTCGTGGGGCGTGGTAATAAGGGAGCCCCGTCTAATGGCGGTAGGGAACATGCTGCTAATTCACCTGGACAAAGCTACCATGGCAGTTGACAGCGACCGCTAACACTGAAGCGCACCCGTGGAGATTCGAACCCGGCACCTTCATCGTTCAAGGAGCTCAGCCATTGAGCGATTTGTTTAACGGGGATTCCCATTACATGTGGTGAGAGCTAACTCACAAGTATTGAAATAGTGTATGGTTGATTAGGGTTTCTAGAAATCCCACAGTCCTCTGTTCTTCTTTTTGACTACGAGCAGCAGCTTCTAGGCAGCTCCCCTGGCTGCCTAATCAGCAAAACCTAGAGCAACCTAGTGCACCTTGGAGCTGGCTTCATCAGCTTTCTAGCGCTGATGGATTTGTGAGGCTTAGACCAGTGGCTTAGCCCAGTGGCTTAGCTCAGGGAGCTGCCTAGAAGCGGCTGCTGGTAGCCGAAAAGAATAACAGACCCACAGTTGAGGGGTCAGGTTGGGCTCCGAACGAATGAAGTTGTAATTTTGCTTGAAAAATATGTAGGGCTCAGCCGATGTATGCCCTTATGCAATACGTGTATGAGCCCATGTGTATAAATGTCGTATATTTCCCCCGGAAATTTATGTACATACGTCGTATGAAAATGTATGGTTGGCTGCTGCATGATGCAAATTGGAATTCCTTATTGCTGCCTTCTAATTTTACATGATCAGCACACCACCGAAAAGCCCTGAATGCCCTCTGCAAGTTTGCAAGAGGAACGAGGCCACTTTAGCAAAAACAAGTTCCATGTCAGGGCATGCTTAGAATTCTACAGAGAAATTCTGCCTCAACCTGGATGCCATGGGCCTCAATGAATAAACTTGAGCCAGTGCAAACGTTGGCTCGAAGGATTGCTGGTGCAAGCCTAGTGCAGTGTGAACATGGACAATATAGTAATATAGTAATATAGTTTTGTAGTTATATACTTACATAGTTATTTATAGGTCCTGGGTCAACCCATACTAGTTGAGCATCTGTCACTGATCACTAGCAGGGCAACCAATGAGCCTGTTCCTATATAGTTATTGTGGAGGCTCGGGACCTCAGCGGCATGGTGCTCAGGCCTATTACCAGGGTCGCTTCGACGTACGACAGCTAGGGTACTACATGATGCGCGCTCTTGCGATCTAGCGCGCAAGGTTTTGAAGCCCGACTGCTCGATTGACGCAATTTTTTAGACCCCCTCCGGGCGCAGTGTGCAGATTTCCGTTTTCGGTTTAGTCAACCCAAAAGGAGGCAGTTGTGTTAAAAGCGCAACTCAACATGACAAAATATAGTACCCTGACGACGGCCATAGCCCCCTTTACCTGTACAACTTACCGGCTAATTTACTAGACCAACTGGCATTGAATGGCTTCCTTAGATTGTCACCGAGCTTCTAGATCAACGCACTTTCTGGTCGCGATTTTTTTCTGATATTTGTACAACCATAACTTGGACATTGTTTTTCTGAGAGTTGATGTACGTTGCCGATGAAATTGCAGCGTGGCAATACCTTAAATACCTTAACTGTAATGTATCTGCACTATATTCTATCCTGTTTATTTCCTAAGGGTCCTGCAACCATACCACCCTGCAACTGTCCTGCAATGCTACTGTCCTGGAACCGAACTGTCCTGCAACCATACCATCCTGCAACTGTCCTGCGACGGTACTGTCCTGCAACTGTCCTTCAATGGTACTGTCCTGAAACTGTTCTGTCCTGCAACTGTCCTGCGACGGTACTGTCCTGCAACTGTCCTACAATGGTACTGTCCTGAAACTGTTCTGTCCTGCAACTGTCCTGCGACGCTGCTGTCCTGAAACCGTACTGCCCTGCAACAGTCCTGTGCTGTACCTGTCCTGTACTTGTACTGTTAACCAAGCAGGCCATCTTGGTGGAGGGTGAGCTAGCGCGTGTAGGTTGGAGTACTGTCCTGCAACCGTACTGTGCTGTAACTGTCCTGTCCTTGTACTGTTCACCAAGCAGGCCATCTTGGTGGAGGGAGAGCTAGCGCGTGTGGGTTGGAGTACAGCGACAGCTTCGCTGGAGCTGGGTAAGGATAAACAAAGCTTTGGCTTTGGTGGAACAGGGAACAAGAGTCGTGGCAACAAATTTGAGAGTTATGGAGAGCCGTTTGGTGTTAATGATATCATCGGGTGGTGAGTCTCAAGGTCGGGTGGGATGGATGGGTTGGGTTGGGTGGGATGGGATGGATGGGATGGGGTGGGATGGGGTGGATGGGATGAGATGGTTTCCTTCAGTTGGATTGGGCGTTGGATGTATTGTATTAAGTTGGGAAGGGTTGGGTTGAGTCAGGTGTGGGGTGGTGGTCGCTGAACTTTGGATATTCTGTGGGAGGAGTACCTACAGTCTGTATGTCTAACCCTGAACTGAAACAAAGATGCTTACATGCATGCATACACACATGTACACACATACACACACATACACGCACATACACACATATACACACATACACATATATACACACATACACACATATGCACACATACACACAGATACACACATGCACACATATACACACAAATGCACACATACACACACATAAGCGTATACACACATACACACATGAAGACGCATTTACGCATTCACACACACATATACACACACACATATACACACGTACACACATATGCACACATACACATATATACACACATATGCACGTATACACACATACGCGCATGCACACAAATATACACACACACTCTGCACACCTGGGCTTATAATCCTTAAACACACTTGGGTTGTTGCATGCAGCCTTCTTGACTGCCAGGCTGGCTTGATCTCATTCACAAAGAACGGTAGGCCCCTTGGCGTCGCGTTTCAAGTGCCTGACAATATGAAGGGACAGGTAGGGAGGGGGACGGGAGGCTGGGAGGGAGGGGTGGGAGGGAGAGGGGGGCAGGGGAGTGTGTGGGGGGGGGGACATCATCAAGATGGAGTAATCTCTTTCTCAAAGGATGGGGGACCCCTTGGCGTCGCGTTTCAAGTGCCTGACAACATGACGGGACAGGTGAGGGGAGCTGGAAGGGGAGTGTGTGTGTGGGGGGTGGAAGGGTGTGAGTGTGTCTGTGTGTGTGTGTGTGTGGGGGGGGGGGGGGGGGGGGGGGGGGGGGCGAGGGGGTCAGGGAGGGAGGGGGGGGGGGAGGGAGAGTGTGGGTGGGTGGGTGGGTAAGGGAGTGAGTGGGATGGGGGAGAGGAAGTGAGAGGAGGGTGGGGTGGGGTGGAGGGGGGTGGGATTTATGGACAGGTGAGGCCAAGGGACATGTGAGGTGCATCAGTAAGAATCGGTCTTGGTGAAGCGTGAAGTTGAGTCGATGTGTGGTGTGGTGTGGTGTGGTGTGGTGTGGTGTGGTGTGGTGTTAAGTGATAAAGTGTGATGTGATGTGATGTGGCGTGATGTGGTGTAATGTGATGAGGTGTGGTGTTATGTGGTGTTATGTGATGTGGTGTAATGTGAAGTGATGCGATGTGGCGTGATTTGGTGTAATGTGATAAATTGTGATGTGATGTGATGTGGCGTGATGTGGTGTAATGTGATGAGGTGTGGTGTTATGTGATGTGGCGTGATGTGGTGTAATGTGAAGTGATGTGATGTAGCGTGATTTGGTGTAATGTGATGAGGTGTGGTGTTATGTGATGTGGCGTGATGTGATGTAATGTGAAGTTATGTGATGTGGCGTGATTTGATGTGATGTGGTGTGATGTGATGTGATGTGATGTGGCTTGATGTGGTGTGGGGTGGGGTGTTCAAAACAGTTATTTTGAAGTGGCCGACCTTCACATTCATGTCCTCTTCCTGATTATGCTGCAGATATTCTATCCTGCTGTTTGCCCCAAGAATGTGTGCTGTGCTGTGCTGTGGTGTGGTGTGGGGTGTTCAAAATAGTTATTTTGAAGTGGCCTACCTTCCCATACATGTCGTCATTCTAATTATGCTGCAGATATTAAATCCTGTCGTTTGCCTCAAGAATGTTTGCTGTGATGTGGTGTGGTGTGGGGTGTTTAAAACAGTTATTTTGAAGTGGCCGACCTTCACATTCATGTCCTCTTCCTGATCCCTTTGTATGTCTTCTATCCTGCTGTTTGCTTCAATAATTCTGAGATTTTATGTAATGCGGTGTGGTGTGGGGTGGTGTGTTCAAAACAGTTACTTTGAAGTGGCCTTCTTTCCCATGCATGTCGTCTTTCTAATTATGCTGCAGATATTCAATTCTGCCGTTTGCCTCAAGAATGTTTGCTGTGCTGTGATGTGGTGTGGGGTGGGGTGGGGTGGGGTGGGGTGTTCAAAATGGTTATTCTGAAGTGGCCGACCTTCACATTCATGTCCTCTTCCTGATCATGGTGCAGATATTCTATCCTGCCGTTTTCCTCACAAATGTTGTGTGGTATGGTGTGGGGTGTTCAAAACAGTTATTTTGTAGTGGCCGACCTTCACATTCATGTCCTCTTCCTGATAATGCTGCATATATTCTATCCTGCTGTTTGCCCCAAGAATGTGTGCTGTGCTGTGATGTGGTGTGGTGTGGGGTGGGGTGCTCAAAATAGTTATTCTGAAGTGGCCGACCTTCACATTTATGTCCTCTTCCTGATCATGGTGCAGATATTCTATCCTGCCGTTTGCCTCAAGAATTCTGAGATGCAAGTCAACTTTGGATCTAAGCCATTTGCTCATGGACCCCCCTCCGGCTATGTTGCCTTTTCAGACGCAACGGCCTCCATCAGTAGCCTGCCGTGTACCACAGATGCAGGTGATAGAATTATATAAAAGCAATCATTTAAAATATATAATTTGCTTCAGCACGCGCTTGTGTGGCTAAAGTCACTCTAGGGCGTGCCAATACATTTTAAATAATGATATAATGGTATAAAAGCAATAATTAAAAGGCGATAATTTGCTTTAGCATGCGCTTGTGTGGCTAAAGCCACTGTAGCGCGCAATGATTCATTTTAAAGAAATCTACTGCCCACTGAGTGGCTATGTTGCCTATGTTGCCTAGACACCCCCTCTGCTACGGCCTCCAACAGTAGCCTGCCAAGTACCACAGATGCAGGTGATATAATGGTATAAAAGCAATTATTAAAAAGCAATAATTTGCCTTAGAATGCGCTTGCATGGCTTAAGCCACTCCAGCATGTGCTGATTCATTTAAAAAAAAGCAACTGCCCACTAAGTGGCAATGTTGCCTATGTTCAGACACACCCTTTGCAACAGCCTCCATCAGTAGCCTGCCAAGTACCACAGATGCTGGTGATATAATTATATGAAAGCAATAGTTGACAAGTCCTATGCAGCGTCACAAGCAACGCGGAAAATGGGCGGAGTGAGTTGGCAACGGAACGAAAGGTGGCAATGGAAATGGAGCTAACCGAAGCCAGTTAGCTATGAGACAGTTGGCTGACGTGTCAGGCTTTTATTTTTCGGGGGGCGGTTAAACAGACAACGGGGTAACCCTGGGTGCTCCCTCCCCCTTGAAGAGGGGGCTCCGCCAAAAAACAATATTTGCTTTTGCACGCGCTTGTGTGGCAAAAGCCACTCTAGCGTGTGCCAATTCATTTTAAAGAAAGCAACTGCCCACCAAGTAGCTATGTTGCCTATGTCCAGACACACCCTTTGCAACGGCCTCCAACCGTAGCCTGCCAAGTACTTCAATTAACGGTGATATAAATATGTACAAGCAACCATTTAAAAAGCGATGGTTTGTGTTGCTAAAGTCACTCTAGCGCATGCCAGTTCATTTTAAAGAAATCTACTGCCCCCTCCGGCTATGTTGCCTATGTTCAGACACACCCTCTGCAACGGCCTGCAACAGTTATCTGCCTAGTATCAAGGATACAGGAGATATAATTATATGAAAGCAAGAATTAAAAAGCAATACTTTTCTTTACCACGCACTTATGTGGCTAAAGCCACTCTAGCACGAGCCAGTTCATTTTTAAGAAAGCGAATGCCCCCTCCATGTTACCTTGTCAGGTGCAAAGCACTCACCCCCCCGCGCTGCGCGCTCTGCCATGCAATAGCAAAGCAACAATCCTGAAATCAAGCTTGAGTAGCCCTAGAAGCAACTCAACCTGTCCAACACAAATCTGAAATACAAACACTGGTATGTATGGGATATTGTAAATGTACGTATCAGATATTGTAAATGTATGTATGGGATATTGTAAATGTACGTATCAGATATTGTAAATGTACGTATCAGATATTGTAAATGTATGTATCAGATATTGTAAATGTATGTATCAGATATTGTAAATGTATGTATCAGATATTGTAAATGTATGTATCAGATATTGTAAATGTATGTATCAGATATTGTAAATGTATGTATCAGATATTGTAAATGTATGTATCAGATATTGTAAATGTATGTATCAGATATTGTAAATGTATGTATCAGATATTGTAAATGTATGTATCAGATATTGTAAATGTATGTACATGATGTTGTCAATATATGTATGAGCTGTTGTCATTATAGGTGCAAGATATCCGATGTGTGAGGTGTTGTAAATGTTGTACGTACGAGATATTGGATGTGTGAGGTGTTGTAAATGTTGTACGTACAAGATATTGGATGTGTGAGGTATTGTAAATGTTGTACGTACGAGATATTGAATATGTGAGATATTGTAAATGTTGAAATAGAAGTGTGAGATATTTCTTGTAGCCCAGGGGTATCCAAACATGCTATTGGGACTTGCCTAACCTCGAACAATCAAGATTCTCCATCCCATGCCTACACACCTACACCGGCAGCAAATATACCACATGGACACATTCACATACCTACCGCAAAGACACAGACACAGGCGTACGTACACATACACATACGCATATGCATACATATACACATACGCATACACATACACATATGCATACACATACACATACACATACATATACACATACACATACACATACACATGCGCATGCACATACACATACACATACACATACACATACACAGGTGGCTCCAGTGACAAGAAGCGAGCTCCGATGTGTTTGATCCTGGAACCCAGGCGAGACCTAGCCAATCAAGCCCACGAGTGTGTGGACATTCCTGGCTGCTCATACACATACACGTTCACATGCACATACACATACACATACAAATGCGCGTACACATGCACATGGGCATACACATACACATACACATGGGCATACGCATACACATACACATGGGCATACACATACACATACACATACATACACGTACACATGCGCAGACACATACACGTACACATGCGCATATGCATACATGTACACATGCACACACACATACACGTACTGATGCGCATACACGTACACATGCGCATACACATACATATACATATTTACATACACACACATACACGTGCACATGCACATACACATACACATACACATACACGTACACATACACGTACAAATGCGTTTAATCATACACATACACATATACATGCGCATACACATACACATGGGCATACACGTACACATACACATACACGTACACATACACGCATACCTACAAATACACATACACATACACATACACATACACATACACATACTCACACACACACATACACATACACATATACATACATATACATATACATATACATATACATATACATATACATATACATATACATATACATATACATATACATATACACATACATACACTCATACACATACACATACATATACACATACACATGCATACACACATACATATACACATACTCATACACATGCGCATACACATACACAGGTGGATCCAGTGACCAGAAACGAGCTCCAATGTGTTTAATCCTGGAACCCGGACGAGACCTAGCCGAGCAAACCCACGAGTGTGTGGATAGCTTTAAGGCATTCCTGGCTGCGCCTCAACTGAGTGCAGCCTTGCTAGTGGGTGGCACAGACCGGAAGGCGCAGTTGAAAAAGCTCAGAGGCGGATGTGACATTGTGACTGGTACCCCTGGCCGCGTCATTGACTTCGTGGAGTCTGGGGACCTGTCACTTGATCAGGTGGGCTTGGCATTGTTTTAGTTTTGAGCGTGTGTGTGTGTGTAGGGGGGGGGGGTGGAAGGAGGGAAGGGGGGAGGGTTTCCAATGAAGCTTGGTCGATTTTAGTGACCCTGTTCCAGGGATGATTTTTTCAAATCTGGCAGTGGTTTTTTTCTAGCTTCATGGTTTTAGGCCTCCTCCAGGGACAGCGTTTTTATAGCTTTTATAGCTTTTTATGGCAATTTTTTATATAGCGGCAATTGGGCCCCAAACGGGGTTAAAAGTAGCGATTGCAATATATAGTGCGGGTATAGCGCAAAAAACAATCCCTGCCCTGTTCATCTCGCATCACCCCCGTTCACAGCCCCTTGACTGTCTTGGTATATATGAGGCAAGGTAGGCTTGAATTGTTCACTGAAGCCTGGTCGGTTTCAATGACCCCTGTTCATCTGGCATCGATCATCCCCGTTCACAGCCCCTACACTGCTTTGGTATGTATGCGGCCAGGTAGGCTTGGATTTTTCACTGAAGCTTGATCCGTTTTAATGATCCCAGTTCTTTGTTTTTTGGGCGACACATCGCCATTCCGTCGCTGCATGGCGACGCATGGGTCTGGCTAAACTAATCAGAAATACCCCCCCCCCGAACCCCACAGGCTCTGCGCTCCGTGGGGTTCGGCGGGCATGATGATGATGATGATGATGACTTTTCCTGGTGCCCTACTGGACTCCATATGTGCCCGCGGCTTGACGGACTCAAGGAGGACTTACACAACCTATTTGTCTGGCATTACCCTTGGTTCCCTAGCCCCCCCCTCTCCCCCAACACAACACACCACACCAACACACAAACTCCACCCACAGACTCCCCCCCCCACCACCACCACCACACCACCACCACACATACACTGCCTTTCCGTCCCACCCAGGTCAAGTTTTTCGTTCTGGATGAGGCTGATCGATTGATTGACAATGACGACAATGCCATTAAGAAGGTGAAGCTCTACTAAAGTTTATATTAATTGACAATGAAATTATAGCAATTCAGGGAATGAACTGGACAAACGTTTTGTACTTAGTCGAGAATTGTCGAGAATTCCAGGCCAAATTGTCGAGAATTCTCGGATTATCAGGCCAAAATTCTCGACTAAGTACGAAGTACGAGTTCTCGCGGAAACTTTTTGTCCAGTTCATCCCCTCAATAGCCTCGTGTTCTGGTTGCTTCACAATTATGACAATGCCATTGGATGCCTGTTGAGATTGACTGACAATAATGATATACGATACACTGTACAATATGTTGGTCTTTCGTACGATATATCATGCGATATGTATAACTACAGTATCGTGCAACGTGACAACTCTAGCCTATGTCTGAATATGGCTTGGCTTGGATTCCTCTTTAATCAGCTCCTCGTGGTAATCTAGAGTTGTCTTGATCATATAGAGGTAGAGAAATTCTCTTCATTGTTCTGTCTCTGCGTTGTTTTGCTTGGCTTGGCTTGCTTGGCTGTCTCAGGGTTGTTTTACTTGCTTGTGCCGCTGTCCCGTCTTGGCATTCTTTTGCTTGGCTTGGCTTGGCTGTCTCGGCGTTGTTTTACTTGCTTGTGCCGCTGTCCCCTCTTGGCATTGTTTTGCTTGGCTTGGCTTGGCTGTCTCGGCGTTGTTTTCCTTGCTTGTGCCGCTGTCCCCTCTTGGCATTGTTTTGCTTGGCTTGGCTTGGCTTGGCTTGGCTGTCTCGGCGTTGTTCTACTTGCTTGTGCCGCTGTCCCGTCTTGGCATTCTTTTGCTTGGCTTGGCTTGGCTTGGCTGTCTCAGCGTTGTTTTGCTTGGCTTGGCTTGGCTTGGCTTGGCTGTCTCGGCGTTGTTTTACTTGCTTGTGCCGCTGTCCCGTCTTGGCATTGTTTTGCTTGGCTTGGCTTGGCTTGGCTGTCTCGGCGTTGTTTTACTTGCTTGTACCGCTGTCCCGTCTTGGCATTGTTTTGCTTGGCTTGGCTTGGCTTGGCTTTGCTGTCTCAGCGTTGTTTTGCTTTGCTTTGCTTTGCTTGGCTTGGCTTGGCTTGGCTTGGCTTGGCTGTCTCAGCGTTGTTTTGCTTTGCTTGGCTTGGCTTGGCTTGGCTTGGCTGTCTCAGCATTGTTTTGCTTTGCTTGGCTTGGCTGTCTCAGCGTTGTTTTGCTTTGCTTGGCTTGGCTTGGCTTGGCTTGGCTGTCTCAGCGTTGTTTTGCTTTGCTTGGCTTGGCTTGGCTTGGCTTTGCTGTCTCAGCGTTGTTTTGCTTTGCTTGGCTTTGCTTGGCTTGGCTTGGCTTTGCTGTCTCAGCGTTGTTTTGCTTGGCTTGGCTTGGCTTGGCTTGGCTTGGCTTGGCTTGGCTTGGCTTGGCTGTCTCAGCGTTGTTTTGCTTTGCTTGGCTTGGCTGTCTCAGCGTTGTTTTGCTTTGCTTGGCTTGGCTTGGCTTGGCTGTTCTCAGCGTTGTTTTACTTGCTTGCGCCGCTATCGTCTTGCATTGTTTTGCTTGCTTGGCTTGGCTTGGCTGTGTCTCGCGTTGTTTTACTTACTTGTGCCGCTATCCCGTCTCGGCATTGTTTTGCTTGGCTTGGCTTGGCTTGGCTTGGCTTGGCTTGGCTGTCTCGGCGTTGTTTTACTTGCTTGTGCCGCTGTCCCGTCTTGGCATTGTTTTGCTTGGCTTGGCTTGGCTTGGCTGTCTCGGCGTTGTTTTACTTGCTTGTGCCGCTGTCCCCTCTTGGGATTGTTATGCTTGGCTTGGCTTGGCTTGGCTGTCTCGGCGTTGTTTTACTTGCTTGGGCCGCTGTCCCGTCTTGGCATTTGTTTTGCTTGGCTTGGCTTGGCTTGGGCTTGGCTTGCTTTGGCTTGGCTTGGCTTTGCTGTCTCAGCGTTGTTTTGCTTTGCTTGGCTGGCTTGGGCTTGGCTTGGCTTGCTGGTCTCAGCGTTGTTTTGCTTTGCTTTGCTGGCTTGGCTTGGCTTGGCTGTCTCAGCGTTGTTTTGCTTTGCTTGGCTTGTCTGGCTTGGCTTGGCTTTGCTGTCTCAGCGTTGTTTTGCTTGGCTTGGCTTGGCTTGGCTTGGCTTGGCTTTGCTGTCTCAGCGTTCTTTTGCTTTGCTTGGCTTGGCTTGGCTTGGCTTGGCTTTGCTGTCTCAGCGTTGTTTTACTTGGCTTGGCTTGGCTTGGCTTGGCTTGGCTGTCTCAGCGTTGTTTTGCTTTGCTTGGCTTGGCTGTCTCAGCGTTGTTTTGCTTTGCTTTGCTTGGTTTGGCTTGGCTGTCTCAGCGTTGTTTTACTTGCTTGCGCCGCTATCCCCGTCTGGCATTGTTTTGCTTGCTTGGCTTGGCTTGGCTTGGCTGTCTCAGCGTTATTCTCCTTGGCTTGGCTTGCTTGGCTGTTTCGGTGTTGTTTAACTTGCTTGTGCCGTTGTCATGTCTCAACATTGTTTTGCTGAGTTCTGTAGCGTACTCCTATGGTGACTTTCCCCAGCTGCGGCGTTCAGGAGGGTCCCCTTAACACCACGCCCCTCCAGTTTTTTTCCTTTTTCTTTTCCGTACTCCTGCCTGTCTGAACTGCAACATACATGGCTTGGCTTGGCTTGGCTGTCTCAGCGTTGTTTGGCTTGGCTTGACTTGGTTGGTTGTCTAGGCTTTGTTTTACTTGCTTGTGCCGTTGTCCTGCCTCAATATTGTTTTGCTGAGTTCTCTAAAGTACTCCTGCCTCTCTGAACTGCAACCTACATGCGCATGCAGATATTTGCCAAACTTCCCAAGACTGGCTCCGGGCCCAATAGGCTGCAGGTAAGAGACCTTACCTCCTGTGCTTTTGGTGGGTGGGTGTTGGTGGGTGGGTGTAGGTGGGTGGGTGTAGGCGGGTGGGCGGATGAGAACAAAAAGCAGCTGAAACTTAATATGGTAAACAAACCTTCCAAGAGCTCTGGGCCCAATAGGCTGCAGGTGAGAGACTGTGTGTGTCTGTAGGGGGGGGGGGGGGGGCGGGAGGGGGGGGGGGGGGGGGGGGGGGGGGGGGGGGGGAGGGGGGGGGTGGGGGAGTCAGTATTAGGATATGTAGCCCGGGGCTGTTGGTTGGCTGCTGGGGGTACGCATGACGGCAGAATACTTGTCCTCCTCATCTCCCATCTGCAGGCGGAAGGAAGAGAGAGGGGAGGTGAGAGACCTTGCCCTCAGTGCCTTTCTTTTCAGCTACGAGCAGCAGCTTCTAGGCAGCTGCCCTGACTGGCTATTCAGCAAACCTGGCGCAACCTTGAGCACCTTTGAAGCTGGCAGCTAAGCAGTTGTCGCAGAACTGCTGAAGTTGATTAGTGCAGTGGCTAGCTCAGGGAGCTGCCAAGAAGCTGCAATGAAAAGCCGGAGAAGAAAAACCCCCTCGCTCCCTTCCTTTACTCCAGGTCTTTTCTTTTCAGCTTTTATCTTTTTGTATTCTTTTAGCTAGTTCAGGTGGTTGGCCCCAGTGCTAGAGGTGGTTGGGTGGTTGGCCCCAGTGCTAATCAAACGGGCTGGCCACCTCAACGCTCACGCTCGTATAAGGCGTATTTCTTTATCTATTAGGCTAAGTCAGCTCACTCCACTCGAATTTCCGAGGCCACACCTGTGCTGGCTGAGGGGCCGATAAGTAGCCGTGGGCTCTCATGGCTTTTTTCTTTTCTGCTTTTGTCAACAGCTTCTAGACCAGTGATTTTTTTTCAAATCTGAAAGTGGGTTCTCTAGTCTGAGTTTTAAACCTCCTCCAGGGACAGCGTTTTGGTGCTTTCTATAGCTTTTACAGCTTTTTGTAGCTTTCTAGGGCAAAAAGGAAAACAATTTTTATCTTTTTTTATTTTTTATAGCGCGACAATTTCGCTAAAACGGGGTTTCAAAACTAGCGATCGCTATATATAGCGGAAATAAAAACCCCTGTTCTAGACAGCCTCCTGAGCCAGCCACTATGATTAGGGAACGGGACCTAATATAAGTGTGTGAAAGACTAATATTAACTAATATTATTATAGTGTCACAATAATATTAGTTTTCAAATCTATTCAAATTCTTGGTGAGACAGCTCGTCAGTCTAAAAATAACTAGCATTTCACAAGGGAGGGGGCAAAAAAAAGTGAAAGACCCCCATCCCCCAAAAGTGTGAAGGTACTCTTCTGCAGACCCCCACCCCCCTGGCTCCAGAACCCCAATGTAACAGCCACTATCTCAGCCTCATCCACTTGTCGTGAGTTTTCTTATGGTGTCTAATTAAACCCTCATTTGACAGGGTTTTTTAAAGGCCTTTCCAATTGAGGTTGGTCTTGAGACCATTGGAAATGTTCGAAACTTAGAAAATCATCATCATCAATGTTGCTGCCACTGTTTCCGCCGCCCCATCAGCAGCCGTAGCGCTTCAAGGCTGAAAAAAACGGAAATTCAGATGCTTTGGTGCGCTGCCGCCGAATCTCCGACCTTCTGTTCACACCGGAATCTGCAGCCAAGATTCAGATGAGAATTCTGATGGCGCATGTTTACTTGGTTCTTACTTGGTTCTTTTACTTGGTTCTGCATTGGGTCTTACTTGGTACTTGCATTGACAGTTCTTACTTGGTTCTGCATTTTTTGTTCTTACTTGGTTCTGCATGTTTCTTGGTCTGCTTGGTTTACTTGGTTCGCCTGAAAGCAATTTTTTACCAAGGGGGGCCTGATGAGATATTGTGGGGGCCCCGGGGGGGCAAGCCAAAGTGGTCGCCTGAAAGCAATTTTTTTTACCAAGGGGGACTGATGAGATATTGTGGGGGGCCCTGGGGGGGGCGGCAAGCCCAAAGTGGTCGCGCTGAAAGCAATTGTTTACCGCACTTGTCCACGCCCGATTTTGGGATTGTGGGTCATCGAATAACATCAACTAGCACTAGAGCCCACCAATAACAAAAACAGAACGCACAGTGACGGGAAGGGAAGTGTTCAGAAGCAGTGAAGTCCTCATGAGGTCTCGCCTCTGTACAGTCGTTGTACAAGTGTTGGTTAGGCGTTTGCGTGTGTGTGTGAGAAGAGAAGAGAACCCTGCCCCCCCCGCCCCTCCCCCCCTCTGCCCTGGGCAAAACATTGTGGTGTGTCTCTCCCCCTCAATAGCATATATGGGACTGGTATTTAGTAGAGGAACACCTAGAGTTCCATTCCAATGTCATTCCGAGGCTAGAAAAGTGCTCTCAAACAAGTACCTAATATTTTGAAAAATACAGATTTTTGCCCCTCGACCCCCCCCCCCCCCCCCGCGGCCGCCACTTAGGAGGACCATTACTTTTTCTTACTGGGCCAAATTAAGAAAATAACACAACTGGTATCTTCATGCCTCTCTATGATATTACCAAGTTGGACGATGGGGTCATTTTGGCTAGAAGTCCCCCCCCTGAACATTCACTAATATTAATTCATTCACGTAATGTTAACGTAACTTAGGCCTTTTCCTAGCCATGAAACACCTGAATATTTTAGCAGTCCTGGACAGCCTGATTGTTGCCAGCTCAAGGTTACGTTCGGATTTGGCTCATAGCGGTCAGGGGAGCTGCCTAGAAGCTGTTGCTCGTATTGAAAAGAAAAGCTTTGCCTCCTCTAAGGTGTCCACCAAATTGTTTGTTTTTTGTTGTTGTGATGAATGTTATCTATTGTTGGGCTTCCTTCCTTACCACGCAAGTAATGCTATGCAGGTTTTCATGCAACTGAAAGCTTTCGGCTTGATTCATTCGCACGGCTTTTGGAGCTGGCTGGAAGCGTCATGCGTAGCCCAAACAAACGCCAGCAGTCCCTTCCTCGTCCATCACTGCATGTTTAGGCCACACATGACTCTTGTTCAACCACTAACTAAAGTTGATCACTACCTGGGACGTGCCACCACCGTTTTGGCCCAAACATTCTCGCTACCCTGAACACCCATGAACGCCCAACCGCCCCACAGGGCGGCCAACTTACCCAAACACGTCTGGACCCCACCCTTGGCAAAGTACCAGTCCTGAAAGCAACAGAAGACCCCCTTTCCGAAATGGAAAAATCCAAAACCATTAACCACGTCTGGACCCCACCCTTGCGAAGTACGAAGTCCTGAGAGCAACCAGAAGACCCCCTTTTGAAACGAAAAGAAACGTTAGCCCTGAACCCTTAAACACCTGAACCCTAACCCCAACCCTTCAAAACATCCATCTGGCCATGCAGGTTCTCTTGTTCAGCGCGACATTGCATAGCAAGGCAGTATGAAGGAATGGCAGACTATGATTTTTGTTTGTACAACGCCTATTTCACATGGTGGAAGTTTGTAAAACTCTTTGAAAGAAAGAGTTAACACCTCCAAACGCTATTAGGTAGCAATTTTAGCATTTACTGAAAGTAAAAAAAGATAAATGAGTGCTGTATAGGTGTTATTGTCTTCTTATAGTATTTTTTTACAAAACTTTACTTTAATATATAAAGTATATATTATATTATATACATAATTTCCTACTGGGGACTTGAAAAGGTACGCTGACCTATTATATTTTTATAAACTGAAAATTAAAATGTATGTGTTTTCAATTGTTTTTATATATTTTTATATAATGTTGTATTTTGACAAACTTTACTTTAATATATAAAGTATATATTATACGAGTATATAATTCTACTGGAACTTGAAGGTACGCTGACTAGTTATATTTTATAAACTGAAATTAACGTGTTATGTGTTTTTAATTGTTCTTTATAGTATTTTACAAACGTAATTTAATATATACAAGTATAGACTTATATTAAATCAATATAATATATAATTCTGCTGGACTTGAAGGTACGCTGCCTGATTATAGATTTTATTATTTTAACAAAACCTGAAAATTGAATGATTTTAATGGCGTTTTAATCGTTTTAATGGTTTTTACAAAGTTTGATTTGGTATTTAATAATAATCATTCTGGTGGCCTAGAAGGTACGCTGACCTACTATATTTAATCGTTATAAAACTAAAAGTAAAACATGTTATAGGCATAAAAGTATAATATTTTAAAAAAAGAAACTGGAAATCCACTCACAAACCCATATACAATACTAATCACCCCTGCCACTCTGTACAAGCACATTCCTAGCTGTCTAAAAAAGTGCTTCATGGACAAAGAGTGCAGTACACATTATGTACTGTATGGATCATCCCACGCACTTCTCCGCCCCTCGCCCCCCCCCCCCCGCCCCCCCCACAACCACCACAACACCCCACACACCCAGGGTTCATCCCGCATTCACCAGCATTCTTACCCAAAAATGACCCACTTGGAGCTCACATCGACTGCGTTCAGTTGCGAGTACCGCCCACCCCACCGCCCATGGTGACTGTGTACTCCCCCCGCCCACCCAACACACCCATCACACACACAAACGCAACACTCCCCACGACACACAGCATGTAAAGATGCAGTACTGGAATACCGTGGACGAATGGGTCCGTGATTGTCGATCAATGGAAGACCGGACTTGGCTTCAAGCCACGCCACTAGTAGATACGGACGCTGTGGCACGCACTTGGAATATGTCAT
>JAJSRW010001380.1:0-5000 GCA_022414725.1 Microglena sp. YARC
GAATGGGAAGATGGCTTTTGTTGTCGCAGGCTGTGGTCCTGCCTACACTGTAGCCCGGTAGGGCTTGGTAACAGTTTGGAGAGCTGTTTCATCAGCGGGGCGAGGGATCGCAGTGAAGCCGTCTGTTGGACAGTTTGGGGGGGGCGGGGGTCCGTTGGGGGGGGAAGTGTGAGTTTATTTTGTTTTTCCAGCTGTGGCTCTGCCTACACTTGTACCCCTAGTGGTAACATTTGGAGAGCTTTTTCGATCAGGGAGAGTCGCAGTTGAGAGCCGTCTGATTGGACAGTTTGGGAGGAGGGGAGGGGGGAGTGTGAGCTTTTTTTGTTGTCCAGCTGTGAGCCTCCTTGCCATACACTGTACCCCTGGTAACATTTGGAAGCTTTTTCATCAGGAGATCGCAGTGAAGCCGTCTGTTGGACAGTTTGGGGGGGGCGGGGGCGTGATGTTCACTTGTTTGGTGTCGCAGTGGTAGGGGCTGCAGTGGTGTCTGGCAGTTTTTAGTCGGGACCGTTAGTGTGTGAGTTGCAGGTGTTGTGTGTCTGGGGATGTAGACGGGGTTGGGCAGGTTTAGTGGGGGCGCGTAGTGTCGAATTGCAGGGTGTTGGGTGGTGTGCGAGGGTGTTCAGGTGTTGGGCAAGTTTAGGGGGCGTAGTGTGAGTTGCAGCGTGTGTTGGTGGTGTCGAGGGGTGATAGGGGTAGGTATTGGGCAGTTTAGTGGCGTAGTGTGAGTTGCAGGTGTCGGTGAGGTGTCGATTCACACAGGGTGTAGGGGTGCCAGTTTAGTGTATCAAATATCTGGTGTTGGCAGTTCTAGGCGGGCTGTTAGTGTTCCTTCGAGTTAGACAAACAAAGCCCACTGGGTCGTCATGGTGTCGAGGCGTGTAGGGGTGTTTGGGCAGTTATAGGGCGTAGCTAGTGAATTAGCTAGGTGTTGGTGGTGTCGAGGGGTGCAGGCCTTGGTGTTGGGCCAGTTTAAGAAGTGAGGCGTATAGTGTGTGAGTTGCAGGTGTTGGTGGTGTCGAGGGGTGTAGGGTGTTGGGCAGTTTAGTGGGCGTAGTGTGATTGCGCAGGTGTCACCATCAGGGGAGATGCCCCTCGAGGGGTGCAGTGGTGGTGCAGTTTAGGGCGTAGTGTGAGTTGCAGGTGTTGGTCGGTGTCGTCAGGAGGCAGGTGCTAGGTGTTGGGCAGTTTAGTGGGCGTAGTGTGAGTTGCAGGTTGTTGGTGTCGGAGGGGCCAGGTGTTGGGCAGTTTACGGGCGTAGTGGTGAGTTGCAGCCGTGTTGGTTGGATGTCGAGGGGGGTAGGGTGTTTGGGCAGTTTAGTGGACGTAGTGTGAGTTGCATGTTGGTGTGTGCGAGGGGATGTTGGGTGTTTGGGGCGCAGGTTTAGGGAGGCGTAGTCGTGAGTTGCAGCGTGTCCTTGGTAGGGTGACTCGGTGAGAGGCCTGCCTCGGTGACAAGTCGTTCTGGGCAGAAGGTAGTCTAGTTGGGGTAGTGTTGGAGTTGCACAGTGTTAGAGTGGTGTCGAGGGGGTGCAGCGTTTGGGCAGTTTAGGGCGAAGCACCTAGTGTGAGTTGCACGAGTTGTTGTGTCGAGGGTGTAGGGGCAGTTTTTGTGCCCGGCTAGCCGAATTGTATTTTGGAAGACGGCTCTCGAATGCGGAGTGGGTGGGGGGTGGGACTCGTATCTCTCGTAGCGTAGCAATTGGAAAGCTTGTTCATCAGGAGATCGCCGTGATGCCGCAATTATTTGTGAGTTAGTGGGAGGGGGGGTTGACGGTTATTTGTTTTTCCAGCTGTGGGTCCTTGGTAACTCGTATCCCTCGTAGCAATTGGAGAGCTTGTTCATCAGGAGAATCGCCGTGAACCGCTATGTATTTGGAAAGTTTATCAATGGGGGGGGGGGAAGGGGCGGGAGATTTTTTGTTTGTCCAGCTGTAGGGTCCTTGGTAACTTGGTATCCCTCGTAGCAATTGGAGAGCTTGTTCATCAGGAACGCTATGAAAGCCGCATGTATTTGGAAGTTCCGGGGGGGGGGGGGGGTAGTGTGAGTTCTTTTGTTTTGCCCACTGCTGGGTCCTTTGTAACTCGGTATCCCCTCGTAGCATTGGAGAGCTTGTTCATCAGGGAGAGATTCGCCGATCGCCGTGAAGCCGCATGTATTTGGAAGTTTAGGGGGGGGGGGGTGGGAGAGGTAGTGAGTTTTTTGTTTTGTCCAGTGTGGGTCCTTGTAAACTCTCGATATCCCTCGTAGCAATTGGAGAGCTTGTTCATCAGGGAGATCGCCGTGGAAGCCGCATGCTATTTGGAAGTTAAGGGGGGGGGGCGGGGGGGGAGTGTGAGTTTTTTTGTTTTTGTCCAGCTGTGGTCCTTGGTAACTTCGGTATCCCTCGTAGCAATTGGAGAGCTTGTTCATCAGGACTGAGATCGCCGTGGTGAAGCCGCATGTATTTGGAAGTTTAGGGGGGGGGGGCGAGATTGTGAGTTTTTTGTTTTGGTCCAGCTGTGGGTTCCTTGGTAACTCGGTCATACCTCGTAGCAATTGGAGAGCTTGTTCATCAGGAGATCGCCGTGAATCCGCATGCCGCAGTTGGTATTTTTGAAGTTTAGGGGGGGGGGGGCGGTCCGCAGCGTGAGTGAGGTTTGTTATTTTGTCCAGCTGTGGGTCCTTGGTAACTCGGTGATCCCTCGTAGCAATTGGAGAGCTTGTTCATCAGGCAGGCATCGCGTGAAGCCGCAGGTATTTGAAGTTTAGGGGGGGGGCGGGATGTAGCGTGTTTTTGTTTTGTCCAAGCTGTAGGGCTCACATGGGGTATCGTGGAAGTTACCCAAAGCAGCAATTGGAGAGCTTGGTTTCAATCAGGGAGATCGCGTAGCCGCGCATCTATAGTTTTAAGTATGGGGGGGTGAGGGGGGGGGGGTGGGAGTGTTGAGTTTTTTCTTGTCTTTGTCCAGCTGTGGGTCCTTCGCGCTAAACATCCGTATCTCTTGGCGTAGCAATTGGAGGAGCTTGCTGTATCATGGTACCGCCCGTGAGCCTCGCATGTATTGGGAAGTTCCTAGGGGGGGGGGGAAGGGTAAGTGTAGTTTTGTTGTCCCTCTTGGCGTTAGCAATTGGATAGAGCTTGTTCATCAGGAGTCCCGTAACAGCTGCATGTTATTTGAAGTTTATGTGGGGGGGGGGGGGGGGAGTTTTTTTTTTTTTGTTCCAGCTGGTGTCCTTCTGTGAGGTCCCTTGAGTAACTCGGATCCCTACGTCGCTAGCATCAGGTGGGTCCTGGTAACAACTCGGTATCGCAATTGGAGGTTGTTCATCAGGGGACATTGCCGTTGAAGCCGTATTTTGGAAGTTTTAGGGAAGGGGGGGGGGAGTGGTGAGTTTTGTTGTTGTCATGCCGAGCTGTGGGTCCTGGTAACTCGGTATCCCCGTTAGGGAGAGCTTGTTCATCAGCGCCGTGAAGCCGCATGTATGAAGTTTAGGGGGGGGTGTGAGTGTTTTTGTTTTGTCCAGCTGTGGGCTCCTTGGTAACTCGGTATCCCTTGTAGCAATTGGAGAGCTTGCTTCATCAGGGAGATCGCCGTGAAGCCGCATGTATTTGGAAGTTTAGGGCGGGGGGGGGGAGTGTTGAGTTTTTTTTTGTTTTTGTCAGCTGCTGGGTCCTTGGTAACTCGGTATCCCTCGTAGCCAATTGGAGAGCTTGTTCATCAGGAGAATCGCACGTGAAGCCGCATGTATTTGGAAGTCTTAGGAGGGGGGGGGAGTGTGAGTTTTTTTTTTGGGTCCAGCTGTGTCCTTGGTAACTCGGTATCCCTCGTAGCAATTGGAGAGCTTGTTCATCAGGGAGATCGCCGTGAAGCCGCATGTGGAAGTTAGGGGGGGGGTGTGTGATTTTTTGTTCTTGTGTTGTGGTCCTTGTAACTCGGTATCCCTCGTAGCATTAGAGCTTGTTCATCAGGAGATCGCCGTGGAAGCCGCAGGTATTTGGAATTTAGAGGGAGTGTGAGTTTTTGTTTTGTCCAGCTGTGGGGTCTTGGTAACTCATCCCTCGTAGCAATTGGAGAGCTGTTCATCAGGGAGATCGCCGTGAAAGCCGCATGTATTTGGAAGTTTAGGGGGGGGGGGGGGGTAGTTGAGTTTTTTTGTTTTGTCCAGCTGTGGGTCCTTGGTAACTCGGTATCCCTCGTAGCAATTGGAGAGCTTGTTCATCAGGGAGATCGCCGTGAAGCCGCATGTATTTGGAAGTTTAGGGGGCGGGGGGGGGAGGTGTAGAGTTTTTTTGTTTTGGGGGGGCGTTCCACTGTGGGGTCCTTGGTAACTCGGGAGGGATCTGATATTCCCCCCCCTCGTAGCAATTGGAGAGCTTGTTCATCAGGGAGATCGCCCTAAGTGAAGCCGCATGTATTTGGAAGTTTAGGGGGGGGGGGGGGGGAGTGTGAGTTTTTTTTTGTTTTGTCCAAGCTGTGGGTCCTTGGTAACTCGGTATCCCTCGTAGCAATTGGAGAGCTTGTTCATCAGGAAAGAGATCGCCGTGAAGCCGCATGTATTTGGAGAGTTTTTGTTGTCCAGGGGGGGCGGGGGTGGGGCGGGGAGTGTGAGTTTTTTGTTTTTGTCCAGCTGTGGGTCCTTGGTTAAACTCGTATCCCTCGTAGCAATTGGGAGAGCTTGTTCATCAGGGAGAGATCGCGTGAAGCCGCATGTATTTGGAAGTTTAGGGGGGGGGGGGGGGGGGCGGGGGGCTAGGGGGTCGGTAACTCGAGTAAGTGTGAGTTTTTTTGTTGTTGTCCAAGCTGTCGCAGCTCACTGTGGTAACTCGGTCATCCATGCTCGAGATAGCACCGGGGTAAGTTGGTCCAGAGCCCTTGTTTGGAGAGCATCAGCGGAGATCGCCGTGAAGCCGCATGTATTTGAAGTTAAGGGGGGGTTAGGAGTGCCGTGAGTTTTTTTAGTTGTTGTCCAGCTGTGGGTCCTTGGTAACTCGGTTATCCCTGCGTTAGCAATTGGA
>JAJSRW010001380.1:7500-44514 GCA_022414725.1 Microglena sp. YARC
TAAATATGGGATCAATAAATAAATAAATAAATACTGAAACTAATACTGAAATAAATAAATAAATGAGTGAAGGCCTTTGGGGCAAAGATCCTGCATTTGTGCATCAATCATTATTTTGATGTACAGTAATTCAGTTAGCTTCCAATGATGTTGTAATTATGGTACCTGGAAGTACTGAGGTAGGGCTTCCCTGCTCGATGATAGATTTGTGTGACCAGATCTGTTCCATCTCATTTTTTACAGCATCCATCAGATGGATTCATTCTCAATACCGTTGCACTTGAAACGCTCAATCACACACTCATATATATACACATGTGTACATCACATAACACTTTAATTTCAGTACCTGGAAGTACTGAGGTAGGGCTTCCCTGCTTGATGATATAGCTGTGTGACCAGATCTGTTCTGTATCGCTCTTTTAGAACTTCGTTTTTTGGCACTTCGTTCTTTTCGCACTTGCAACTTTCAATCACACACACACACACACACACATATATATTATAATAATATATATATATATCGAGGTAGACACGCTCGCGAAAGAAGCGACGACAGGATACAATGTAATTGGACCAGTTAAAACAGGGGAATATGCGCACCTCAACATGCATTGGCCGTCTGCCCAGCCCCCCAAATCTGTTAATGGGGACCAGCCCCCCCGGCACCCGGCCAACAATCTCACCAAGGGTATCAAGGCTAACCTCCCCACCCCCCCGCACACTGGGCATTGCCAACACCACGGGGCATATACTCCTCCATGTGGAGCAAGCCAACCCCTTCCTCCTCCCTCAGGCTAGTAATCGTTTCTTGCAATCCACCGACATCAAATGGTGGCAAAAAATACAAATCCACAAGGCTAGGTGGGGACGCTTATGGACTAGGAAACTGGCGTACAGATACAAACGCCCCTATGGTACCAGCACTAGCCCCCCCTCTGATGATAACTGCCCTCTTTGTCGCAAAGCACAGGACGGAGCTGGCCATATTCTTGCTGGTGCTGCCACCCTTTCTTCAAAGGAATGTATATTAACAGACATAATAAAGCGGTCCAACTCATCCAAAAGGCAGTAGCCAAAGGAGCTCTGGGGGCTCTCCCCATGTACATGGATGCAGGCACTTGTGAAGCGACCTCCGACATTCCCACGAGACCCCCAACCACCCTCAACCCCCCTGATCTTCCCAAAGCCACATGGGATAAATACAGGCCTGATCTCCTCCTCATTGACGACGAATCCAAACTAAGAAAAGCCTACCTAGTTGAACTGGGCTATTGCTCAGACACTAACCACCACATCAAATTCCAGGAAAAGAGCGTTCAGCATAAGGAGCTCCAACGTATCCTCCAACAACAAGGATTCCTTGTCCACTACCTAGTCTTCATCATAGGTACCACTGGTACCATACCAATCACAACTATTACCAATCTCTCCAACTTAGGGATCAGTCGCGAACACGTAGACAAACTCATCTCTAAGCTGCACAGAGAATCTATCGCCTCCTGTACCAGCATTCTTGCCACACGTCGCATGAAGGAGTCCCTCCCGCCTGGAGGGTGACACTTACTATGTCTGCCATGGTGACTTTCCCCAACTGCGGCGTACGGGAGGGTCCCCTTAACACCACGCCCCTCCAGGCGTTATCTTTTCTTTTTAATATATATACACACCTCCTACACACATACATACACACAACCAGTCACACCAAAACACACACATACACACACAAGCACACACACAATCCATATCATTCATAAACACAGTACAAGAACAATAAATATGACCACAACTCAACACAACATTCATCTCATCAACAATGCCATACCATGCCACACCATGCCACTCATGTGCCCCCCCCCCCCCCCCCCCCCCCCAAAAAAAAAACTTAATGCGAAACTAACAATCTGTCAACAACAACACCACTCAGGCACATGCTTAGCACATCACATACCCCCAACACAACCACCATCCACACTACCCCATCCTCCCAATGCCACATGGTGTGTGGTCCCGTCGACTCAGAGTTCGTCTAAAAGCCTTAATATATATATAATATATATATATTATCAAGGCTTTTAGAAGAACTCTGAGTCGACGGACCACACACCATGTGGCATTGCTGCAAGGCACCAGGAGGATGGGGTAGTGTGGAATGGGCATATGGTGTGGATGGTGGTTCTATTGGGGGTATGTGATGGCTAAGCACGTGTCTGAGTGTTGTTGTTGTTGACAGATTGTTAGTTTCGCATTGAGTTTTTTTGGGGGGGGGGGGGGGGGGGGGGGGGGGGCACATGAGTGGCATGGTGTGGCATGGTATGGCATTGTATTGTATATGCATTGCATTGCATTGTATTATATATATATATATATATATATATATATATATATACACATATGTACATCACATAACACTTTAATTTCAGTACCTGGAAGTACTGGGGTAGGGCTTCTCTGCTCGATGATAGAGCTGCGTGGCCAGATCTGTTCCCAGTCATTTGTATAGCATCCACAAGATTGATGTCGAGATGGGTCTTTGAAAGTTGAACTCCACCACTTGTACCCCTGTTACATAAGGAGGTACAGCACACATGGGTTGGTTTAGTTGGTTTGATTGGTTGGTCCCTGTGAGATGATTAGGTATTACATTACATTACATTACATGTTAAAGTCTACTTGACACCGCGAGGGTGTATAAGACTCTGTGCTTTAAACAAAAAGAAAAAGCACCCACAAAGCAAAAAACCCCATTACATCAGGGGTGTGTCGAGGACAAACAAACCAAGCTCCCAACCACCGTTTTGGTGGCGTAGGTATTAAACCCCCTAGAGCCGGACCCAGATCTCAACCACTTACAGTGGCGGAGGTAAGAAGCTAACAAATGAGAAGTCACAAGAAGAAAAGAAAAAAAAAGGGATAATAAATAAGGTATAGCACACATGGGTTGGTTTGGTTGGTTTTTTGATTGGTTGTACCCTGTGGGATGATTAGGTATAGCACACATGGGTTGGTTTGATTGGTTGGTCCCTGTGGGATGATTAGGTATAGCACACATGGGTTGGTTTGGTTGGTTTGGTTGGTTGGTTTGATTGGTTTGATTGGTTGGTCCCTGTTACATGAGGAGGTATAGCACAAATGGGTTTGGTTTGATTGGTTTGGTTGGTTTGGTTGGTTTGGTTAGTTTGGTTGGTTTGGTTGGTTTGTTTGGTTGTTTGGTTTGGTTGGTTTGGTTGGTTTGGTTGGTTTGGTTGGTTTGGTTGGTTTGGTTGGTTTGGTTGGTTTGGTTGGTTTGGTTGGTTTGGTTGGTTTGGTTGGTTTGGTTAGTTTCGTTTGTTTGGTTTGTTTGTTTGGTTTGTTTGGTTTGTTTGGTTTGTTTGGTGTGGTTTGTTTGGCTGGTTTGGTTTGTGTGGTTGGTTTGGTTGGTTTGGTTGGTGTGAATGGTACCTGTGAGATGAGGAGGTATAGCACACACGGGTTGGTTTGGTTTATTTATTTGGTTTGGTTGGTTTGGTTGGTTTGGTTTGTTTGGTTTGTTTACCGCCCCTCCATGGGTAGCGACTTCGGTACATCAGGCGTACTGCCGGACGAGCAAAACGGATGCGCCAAAGGGATGCGCCAAACGGGTGCGCTAGGGAACCTAAGGGTTTGCCCTACAAAGTCGAAGGAGACTGCCTAGTCACAGCCGGAGGGTGCACAGCCTTAGTTTATGACGTATTGCGCAACTGTATACCAAAGCGCGTTAAACGAGACATACGTTCCGCAAGAATAGCCACGAGGACAGCAACAAGGTTACGCAAATCGCACACCAAACAACCCTAGCTCCCCATCCCCAGCGGATCCCCATATCTAACACGAGGGCAGAAACAAGGTTACACACACCGCGCACCGCATACAAAACAACCCTAGTTACCGCCCCTCCATGGTTACAGCGGGGCTACCCATTACCATCCCTAGCCAGCAGCCACCAGCGGATCCCTTGGTCCAATTGGTCCAATCCAACACAAGGGCGGTCACACCCTTGTTGATTTGTTTGGTTGGTTTGGTTGGTACCTTTGAGATGCAGAGGTACAGCGCACACGGTTTGCTTTGGTTTGTTTATTTGGTTTGTTTATCTGGTTGGTTTGGTTTGGTTTGTTTGGCTTGTTTGGTTGGTTTGGTTGATTTGGTTGGTACCCGTGAGATGAGGAGGTATACCACACATGGCTTGGTTTGGTTTGTTTATTTGGTTTGGTTGGTTGGTTTGGTTGGTTGGTTTGGTTTGTTTGGTTTGGTTTGTTTGGTTGGTACCTGTGAGATGAGGAGGTATAGCACACATGGGCTGGGTTGGTTTGGTTGGTTTGGTTGGTTTGGTTGATACAAGTAAAAAAACAAGTATATCCCCTCCTGTCACGGTTGGGCAAGTCCCTTTAGCCAATTTGGTCTACCCCTGGACTGTAACATACCTATGTATAAAAATACAACACTCACGAGTAGGTGATGTACACAGCTCTGCTGCCAGCTGGTGATGATCCACAGAACGCTCCCAGTAAATTAGATGGCTTGGCCTCCATCAACCTACAGGCCACATGGTGGTGGTGATGATGGTGATGACGATGGTGGTGAGGATGATCATGCTGGTGGTGGTGATGATGATGATGATCATGATGATGGTGGTGGTGATGATGATCCACAGAAAGCTCCACAGAAGTAAGTTAGATGGCTTGGCCTCCATAAACCTACAGGCCACATAATGGTGGTGGTGGTGGTGGTGGTGGTGGTGGTGGTGGTGTGGTGGTGGTGGTGGTGGTCGTGGTGGTGGTCGTGGTGGTGGTGATGATGGTGGTGATGATGATGGTGGTGATGATGATGGTGGTGATGATGATGGTGATGATGATGGTGGTGGTGGTGGTGGTGGTGGTGGTGGTGATGATAGTGGTGATGATGATGTTGATGATGTTGATGATCACGATGATGGTTGTGGTGATGATGATCCACAGAATGCTCCCAGTAAGTTAGATGGCATGGCCTCCATCAACCTACAGGCCACACAATGGAGGTTGTGGTTGTGGTTGTGGTGGGTGGTGATGATTATGAGGTGATGATGATGATCATTGATGATGATTGGTGGTGATGACTTGGTGGTGATGATCCACAGAATACTCCCAGTAAGTGAGATGGCTTGGCCTCCATCAACCTACAGGCCACATAATGGTGGTGGTGGTGGTGGTGGTGATGATGATGGAGGTGATGATGATCATGATGATGATTGGTGGTAGTGACTTGGTGGTGATGATCCACAGAATGCTAGCAGTAAGTTAGATGGCTTGGCCTCCATCAACCTACAGGCCGTATAATGGAGGTGGTGGTGGTGGTAGTGGTGATAATCATGATGATGGTGGTGTCAGTGGTGGTGATAGTGGTGGCGATAATCATGACGATGGTGGCGGTGGTGGTGGTAGTGGTGGTGATAATCATGATGATGGTGGTGGTAATGATGATGGTGGTGATGATGATCATGCTGGTGGTGGTGATGGTGGTGACGATGATGGTGGTGGTGATGATGATGGTGATGATGATGATGATGATGATGATGATGATGATGATGATGATGATGATGATGGTGGTGTTGGTGATGATGCACAGAATGCTCCCAGTAAGTTAGATGGCTTGGCCTCCATCAACCTTCAGGCCACATTATAGTGGTGGTGGTGGTGGTGGTGATGGTGATGATGGTGGTGCTGGTGGTGATAGTGGTTGTGATAATCATGATGGTGGTGGTGGTGGTGAAAGTGGTGATGATAATCATGCTGATTGATGGTGGTTGTGGTGGCGGTGGTGGAGGTAATGATGATGATGATGGTGATGATGATGATGATGATGGTGATGATGATGGTGATGATGATGGTGATGATGATGGTGATGATGATGATGATGATGATGATGATGATGATGATGGATGATGATGATGATGATGATGATGATGATGATGATGATGATGATGATGATGGTGATGATGATGATGATGATGATGATGATGATGATGATTGATGATGATGATGATGATGATGATGATGATGATGATGATGATGATGATGATGATGATGATGATGATGATGATGATGATGATGATGATCTGATGATTGATGATGATGATGATGATGATGATGATGATGATGATGATGACTGATGATGATGATGATGATGCTGATGGTGCTGATGATGCTGATGATGCTGATGATGCTGATGATGCTGATGATGCTGATGATGCTGATGATGCTGATGATGCTGATGATACTGATGATGCTGATGATGCTGATGATGCTGATGATGCTGATGATGCTGATGATGCTGATGATGCTGATGATGCTGATGATGCTGATGATGCTGATGATGATGCTGATGATGATGCTGATGATGATGATGATGCTGATGATGATGCTGATGATGATGATGATGATGATGATGATTGATGATGATGATGATGCTGATGATGATGATGATGATGATGATGCTGATGATGCTGATGATGATGATGTGATGATGATGATGATGATGATGATGATGATGATGATGATGATGATGATGATGATGATGATGATGATGATGATGATGATGATGATGATGATGATGATGATGATGATGATGATGATGATGATGATGATGATGATGATGATGATTGATGATGATGATGATGATGATGATGATGATGATGATGATGATGATGATGATGATGATGATGATGATGATGATGATGATGATGATGATGATGATGATGATGATGATGATGATGATGATGATGATGATGATGTGTTGTTGGTGGTGATGATGATAATGATGATGATGGTGGTGGTGGTGGTGGTGGTGGTGTCCTTACCTCTCTCCTTGTAGGGTGTTGTGGTGCAAGAGCGCCCGTGTATCCTGTACCATCGCTTTCATGGAAATGAAAAGTACGATGGTCTCATAATTGAAATAGTTATCATAATAAAATCTCACAATTAAAATGAGTAATTTAACAATTAAAGCTCATAATCATATCGTTAAATCTCACGATTAAATTTAGTAATCACACAATTAAAGAGCACAATCACATAATCAAAGCTCGTAATCTCATAATTAAATCTCAGAATCCAAATGAATGTCAGAATAAAATTTTCAGATAAAATGTGTCCTTACCTCCCTCCTAGTAGGGTGTAGTGGTGCAGCAGTGCCCGTGTAGCATGCTCCATCACTTCCATGGAAATGACAAGCACGATGTTCTCAAAATTAAAACAATTATCATAATCAAATTGAATATGTCCTCACCTCCCTTCTAGTAGGGGGTAGTGGTGCAAGAGCGCCCGCGTAGCATGCTCCATCGTTTCTGTTTTTTAATTATCACAATTAAATCTCATAATCCAAATTACCTGTTATGTCAAAATAAAAGTTTCAAATTGAATATGTCCTTACCTCCCTCCTAGTAGGGGGTAGTGGTGCAAGAGCGCCCATGTAGCATGCCCCGTCACTTCCATGGAAATGACAAGCACAATGTATTCAAAATTAAAACAATTATCATCATCAAAATTAATGTGTCCTTACCTCCCTCCTATTAAGGGGTAGTGGTGCAAGAGCGCCCGTGTAGCATGCTCCATCACTTCCATGGAAATGACAGGTACGATGGTCTCAAATTTCAACTAATTATCATAATTAAATCCCATAATCAAATTAAATGTGTCCTTACCTCCCTCCTAGTAGGGGGTAGTGGTGCAAGAGCGCCGTGTAGCATGCTCCATTACTTCCATGGAAATGACAGGTATGATGGTCTCATAATCACATAATTAAACCTCATAATCATAAATTAATGCGAAAATAAATGTTCAAAAAAGCAATGTGTCCTTACCTTCCTCCTAGTAGGGGGTAGTGGTGCAAGAGCACCCGCCTAGCATGCTCCATCGCTTCTATGGAAATGAAACGTCCGATGGTCTCATAATTACAAATATTATCATGATTAAATCTCAAAATCAAAATTACCGGTAATGTCAAAATAAAAGTCCCAAATTGAATATGTCCTTGGCTCCCTCCTATTAGGGAGTAGTGGTGCAAGAGCGCCCGTGTTGCATGCCCCATGGCTTCCATGGAAATGACAAGCATGATGTTATCAAAATTAAAACAATTATCATAATCAAAATTAATGTGTCCTTGGCTCCCTCCTATTAGGGAGTAGTGGTGCAAGAGCGCCCGTGTTGCATGCCCCATGGCTTCCATGGAAATGACAAGCATGATGTTATCAAAATTAAAACAATTATCATAATCAAAATTAATGTGTCCTTGGCTACCTCCTATTAGGGAGTAGTGGTGCAAGAGCGCCCGTGTTGCATGCCCCATGGCTTCCATGGAAATGACAAGCATGATTTATCAAAATTAAAACAATTATCATAATCAAAATTAATGTGTCCTTGGCTCCCTCCTATTAGGAGTAGTGGTGCAAGAGCGCCCGTGTTGCATGCCCCATCTCTTCCATGAAACAAGCATGATGTTATCATTAATTATCATAATCAAAATTAATGTGTCCTTGGCTCCCTCCTATTAGGGAGTAGTGGTGCAAGAGCGCCCGTGTTGCATGCCCCATGGCTTCCATGGAAATGACAGCATGATGTTATCAAAATAAAACAATTATCATAATCAAAATTAATGTGTCCTTGGCTCCCTCCTATTAGGGAGTAGTGGTGCAAGAGCGCCCGTGTTGCATGCCCCATGCTTCCATGGAAATGACAAGCATGATGTTATCAAATTAAAACAATTATCATAATCAAAATTAATGTGTCCTTGGCTCCCTCCTATTAGGGAGTAGTGGTGCAAGAGCGCCCGTGTTGCATGCCCCATGGCTTCCATGGAAATGACAAGCATGATGTTATCAAAATTAAAACAATTATCATAATCAAAATTAATGTGTCCTTGGCTCCCTCCTATTAGGGAGTAGTGGTGCAAGAGCGCCCGTGTTGCATGCCCCATGGCTTCCATGGAAATGACAAGCATGATGTTATCAAAATTAAAACAATTATCATAATCAAAATTAATGTGTCCTTGCTCCCTCCTATTAGGGAGTAGTGGTGCAAGAGCGCCCGTGTTGCATGCCCCATGGCTTCCATGGAAATGACAAGCATGATGTTATCAAAATTAAAACAATTATCATAATCAAAATTAATGTGTCCTTGGCTCCCTCCTATTAGGGAGTAGTGGTGCAAGAGCGCCCGTGTTGCATGCCCCATGGCTTCCATGGAAATGACAAGCATGATGTTATCAAAATTAAAACAATTATCATAATCAAAATTAATGTGTCCTTGGCTCCCTCCTATTAGGGGTAGTGGTGCAAGAGCGCCCGTGTTGCATGCCCCATGGCTTCCATGGAAATGACAAGCATGATGTTATCAAAATTAAAACAATTATCATAATCAAAATTAATGTGTCCTTGGCTCCCTCCTATTAGGGAGTAGTGGTGCAAGAGCGCCCGTGTAGCATGCCCCATCTCTTCCATGGAAATGACAAGCATGATGTTATCAAAATTAAAACAATTATCATAATCAAAATTAATGTGTCCTTGGCTCCCTCCTATTAGGGAGTAGTGGTGCAAGAGCGCCCGTGTTGCATGCCCCATGGCTTCCATGGAAATGACAAGCATGATGTTATCAAAATTAAAACAATTATCATAATCAAAATTAATGTGTCCTTGGCTCCCTCCTATTAGGGAGTAGTGGTGCAAGAGCGCCCGTGTTGCATGCCCCATGGCTTCCATGGAAATGACAAGCATGATGTTATCAAAATTAAAACAATTATCATAATCAAAATTAATGTGTCCATGGCTCCCTCCTATTAGGGAGTAGTGGTGCAAGAGCGCCCGTGTTGCATGCCCCATGGCTTCCATGGAAATGACAAGCATGATGTTATCAAAATTAAAACAATTATCATAATCAAAATTAATGTGTCCTTGGCTCCCTCCTATTAGGGAGTAGTGGTGCAAGAGCGCCCGTGTTGCATGCCCCATGGCTTCCATGGAAATGACAAGCATGATGTTATCAAAATTAAAACAATTATCATAATCAAAATTAATGTGTCCTTGGCTCCCTCCTATTAGGGGGTAGTGGTGCAAGAGCGCCCGTGTTGCATGCCCCATGGCTTCCATGGAAATGACAAGCATGATGTTATCAAAATTAAAACAATTATCATAATCAAAATTAATGTGTCCTTGGCTCCCTCCTATTAGGGGGTAGTGGTGCAAGAGCGCCCGTGTTGCATGCCCCATGGCTTCCATGGAAATGACAAGCATGATGTTATCAAAATTAAAACAATTATCATAATCAAAATTAATGTGTCCTTGGCTCCCTCCTATTAGGGAGTAGTGGTGCAAGAGCGCCCGTGTAGCATGCCCCATCTCTTCCATGAAAATGAGAAGTACGATGGTCTCATATTTCAACTAATTATCATAATTAAATCTCATAATCAAATTAAATGTGTCTTCATCAAAATTAAATGTGTCCTCACCTCCCTCCAAGTAGGGGGTAGTGGTGCAAGAGCCCCCGCGTAGCATGCTCCATCGCTTCCATGGAAACATCATGATGCACTACCACTGCAGTTGCAACCACTGTGCTGATCATGGTGGGGAACATGTCGATGGTGGAGAGCTGCGCAACAAACAGAAAGGGGGGAAGTTGAATTGTGTGCCTCTAATTCCTAGTCAAATTGTATACATGTGTGTGGAACTGTGGATTGAGCCCTGTGTACGAAGAGCAAAATAACAAACAAATCAAGTCCAAGCTCTGTGCTGATCATAGTGGGGAACAGGTTGATGTTGGAGAGCTGTGCAACAGACAGCAAGGGGGGGCAGTTGAATTGTATGCCTCTAATTCCTAGTCAAATTGTATACATGTGTGTGGAACTGTGGATTGAGCCCTGTGTACGAAGAGCAAAATAACAAACAAATCAAGTCCAAGCTCTGTGCTGATCATAGTGGGGAACAGGTTGATGTTGGAGAGCTGTGCAACAGACAGCAAGGGGGGGCAGTTGAATTGTATGCCTCTAATTCCTAGTCAAATTGTATACATGTGTGTGGAACTGTGGATTGAGCCCTGTGTACGAAGAGCAAAATAACAAACAAAGCAATTCCAACCACTGCGCTGATCGTGGTGGGGAACATGTCGATGGTGAAGAGCTGCGCAACAAACAGAAAGGGGGGCAGGTGAATTTTGATGTGCTTTGAGTGCGTGTTTTTGTTCATGGTGTGCTTGGAGTGCTTTCAAGAAATCAAAAATATAGATGCCTCCAATTCCTAGTCAATGTTTCTAAATTCATGCGGATTGATCCCTACTAACAAAGAGCAAAATAACCCATTTACAAAGAGCAACATAATTTTGTCGGTTGACAGCTGTTCAAAAGCAAAGTTGCCATGTGCCTCGGCTTAATGCTAGCTCATAAAAAAGTAATGATAACGCCTGGTGGGGCGTGGTATTAAGGAGGCCCCGTCTTACGGCGGTAGAGAAAAGGCTGCTACTTTACCTGGAGAAAGCTACTATGGCGGTTGACAGCGGCCGCGAACACTAAAGCGTACCTGTAGGGATTCGAACCCCGCACCTCTTTGTTTTGACATGATCTACCATTGAGCCGGTCGTTGAAACAGGATATGCTAGCTCAAACTTATACGAATGCATGTTACAGTCAAGGGCAGGACTTTTTGGGGGGGCTTTATTAGCAGCTTCTAGGTAGCTCCTTGATCCAGCTACTGGGCTAAGTACCAACATCTGAGTAGTATGTGTAAGCTGATCGTGTTAGCTGCAAGGTGCACGAGGTGTCTAGGTTGCATCAGGTTTGTCTCAATAGCCAGTCAGGTAGGGGAGCCGCCTAGAAGCTGCTACTCGTCGCTGAAAAATAAATATAGGTTCCAGCTTTCCAGGGGTAGCCAAATAGACTTCCCACACTCACCCTACCTCGACCCACCACCACCACCACCACCACCACCACCACCACCACCACCACCACCAGCTTCTCCACTGAGTGCAAGGTAGCCAGCTACTCCATAATAAGACACACACACGCACGCACGCACGCACGCCTGCACACACGCTTGCACGCACACACATATACACACACACACTACCCCTGTGACTTGCCCAGTCTCGAACAACTGCTGATACGTAGCACTGTTTATATTTCGGGTTACGCATGGCAGCTTCCAGCAAGCTTCATTGGACAGCCGCTGGGTCAAGCCCAAAGCTTACAACTGCATTGGAATACCTGTCACATCACCTTTGAGATACACTCGCTAGTTCTATCTTTAGCCCAAGTACGTGGAAAGGGAGCTGCCTAGAAGCTTCTATGCGCAGGGTTGTACTTGGGACAAAGATGGAACTAGCTAGTGCATCTCACAGGTGACGAACCCGTACGGGACAACACAACTGGCTTCGCGTAGCTAAGATAATAAACACTGAAGCAGGAGGGGCGTATTGAAAGAAACACTTGATGCAGTGGTCCCCAACAAGTTGTACTCTCAAACGTGTATGTGTGTTCGCATGAAAGTATGTATTTAACAGTCCAGGGGTAAGGCCAAATAGGCTTAAGGGGCTTGCCCAACCGTCATAGATAGGGCTTAAAAATAAAAAACATTGATGAACTGAACCCCAATCAATCGTTTTACCGACGGGGGCCCTGAGTTCGTGCTACAATGATAATTTAATTATACAATATAATTAAATCATAATCTCATCTGGGATGATCATTTAATTGTGCGATTATTATTGCATGTTTTATAAATTGTATTCGGTATTAAAATATAACGGTAGATAGGCACATGAATACATGATATACACAAGCAAATGTAACTGTACATACACATTAATACATGATAAACACATTTAATATAACGTTAGATATACACATGAATGCATGATATTTCCACCTGCTCATACATTATTTGAGGTTGGGAAAGTTTAGAAGTGTACTGATTATTTTTTTAATTATATTATTGTACTGATAGTCTAGAAGTGAATTGGTTCTTTTAGGTTAAGGTTTTTGTTTCCGCTGAACATGATTAACAGTAAAATACAGACAAACATACAAACAGACACATGATCTCCCCACCTGCTCATACTGGAGCTCGTGCATGTGGTTAGCTTCTTCCTTGCCCTCCTGTGGCTGGTGCCCACGCATGGCTGGCGGTGTTGGGGGAGAAGCAGTCACCATTACTGTCTCGACGGTGCTTCCCTTCATCCGAATCCTACTTGCCTCTTTCAACCCTTCCGGGCTACCATGGCCCACCGCCTTGGAGTGCTTTGTGTTCAGCATTTATGCAGAATTCTGAGAAGAAATGAGGAGCTGGATTGGTCGTGGTGGTGGTGGTGGTACTGCTGTATGTATGTTGTTACCGTCCAGGCGTAGGGGGTAGCCAAATAGGCTATGTATGTTACATTCCAGGGGTAGGCCAAATAGGCTAAAGGGAGTTGCCCAACCGTGACAGAAGGCGAAAGAATGCTGCTACAGCTGCTCTACCACATAAATACATGATGAGAAACTGAGTTGGTCAAAGAGTAAAACACGTTGTCAACAGCTAAAGGATGGAAGGTGAATCATCCAGGGTTGGCAGTGCGTACATTGCTGCAGTGATGGGAGTTATTACAGGATGTACATGCAGTTAGTATGGTGGTTGGCCCCGGTGAAAAATGAAAAGTGAAACCAAACGGACTTACTTGCCATTCTAGTGCTAAATTATGTATTTTGGTATCTTGGGGGTGCTACATTAGATAAGAGGTGACAGTGGGTGTGCATACAGTGCTGCAGAGATGGACTTTCGTATATGATGTATACGCAGTTTCCTTGGTCGTTGGCCCTTGTGAAAGCAAACGGGCTGCCCCCCCCTCAACCTCACGCCTGTTAATAATAATGTGAACTATATATTTATTGATTGCGCAGTTTTCGAACTTCAATGCAGACCAATTATATTACTACTGGTAACTGTAGTGGGCATTGCTATACCGGTAACCAATGACACTGCAATTTTGAGGCGAATGTATTAGGAACGGAGGATTATTAATTTCTGCTGCCAAAATTCTTGCCTAATTGGGGGGCAAGGATTTGTGGGAAAATGGAGACAGTGGTTGCCCCCCAGGGGCACATCCAATAATTCAAGGATCGTCACTAGATACGTCGTGGTATAGTATATACCGGCAGTTTAGTTATACATACACCGGCACGAGCAGACACCGGCAGTTTGGTTATACATACACCTGCACCGGCAGTAGTATAGTTGTATGCCGGCAGGTAGCAATACGAATACACAACACCCGCTCGCTCGCTGCCCTGAATCGATCCCTAGCTAGTACTCGCTTTGACTAGGTAAGTACTAAGGTTGCTAACCCCCCGGGCCTGAAAATCTGTCAACAATCCGAAGGTCCTCGGCGTAGCACAACATAGCCTGTCCTGAAGTGACTTATCATTTGCATTGAAGTCCCGGAGTACCATGTGTGGCCGTATTTTCCCCTGCTTGTCTTGTACTGCATTTTTTACATGACCAGGATCACTACGATTATCTCATAAGTTCATTTCCATGGTCACTGGGGTAAACAGGGTGTGGGGGGTGGGGTGGGGGTGGGGGGGGTGGCGGACGGACCTACTTGCCAGTCTAATGCTAAATTATGTACCTATCGTAGGGGGGCTAGGTTGGTGGCTACGTACGAGTCTTTAGGTGCTGCCTTTGGACCCGAAAAGCTGCTAGTAGCACCCCAAAGAACTCGACACAAAAAAAGCCAACTCGATAGTACTAGCCGTGGTCAGGGCACTTCAGGAGGACCACCAGCTCTGCTGCCTGAGACGCAACCAGCTATGTACCGGTACCCCGCGTCCTCCGACGCAACGGACCCTTCCTTCTGGTCAATGGACCCTCCCCACGTTGCGTCCGGCGACGCAACGGACCCTTCGACGTTCCGTCTGCGACGGAGGATGCAGCGTCCTTAACAACCCTGGCCGGCTGGCCGTGGTGCGTCTTTCATTTTCGTGGTCGCAATTTCTACATCTTATTTCTTATTTCTTTCGCCTTAGCTCTGAATTTCTTCGTTTATTTGCCGGACTTTCCAGGGACTGTGGTAAGCTATTACATGGCAATGTCATCGACGGGCCATTGTTGGCCCAATACAAGCCCGCTCCACAACATCCGGGAGGGGTCTTCCAACAAATAAAAAAAAGAGGCAATAACGTAGCAAGCAAGAAAGATTTCAGAAAGCAAGCATAATTATCAGCACCGATTCCATAGTAGATTATTATTATATATTGGTGGGTGGAGGAGTGTTGCACACCACTTGTGTAAGTTCGACAACTTGTTTCAGTTAGAAATCTAATTGCGCTGGTCTACGAGGTTTCCATAAACCAACTTACCGCAGGCTAATCGCAGGCTAATGGTTGAGGACGACGATATCAAGATATTTCGATCGTGCAAATGAATTGAGGTTGAGGTTGGGCAAGGGAAGATGGGGCAAGTCGGAAGACGAAATTGAGCGCAGCAAATCGATTTTAATCGCCCAATGATAGCCACACATGCAAATAGGCGATGCTACGTGGGCGAGTCCCTTGGATAAAAGGGGGCTAGCTTGCAATAAATGATCTTTTAGAAGCTGGTGAACATGAGTGAATCTCAAAACGAAATGGGGGCTAGACTGTTCTTAGTGGCAGTACAAAGAGAGCTCGTGCGACAAAACTGATGGTAAGATAGTTCGTAAATCACTTCTCTTAGTGATGAAACATCAAATTAAAATCTCCCGTCCCTTCCTGTATTGGGACCGACCACAGGAAAATTCCATGCAGTGAGGCGCTGGCAGGTGAGAAAAAGTGCGAGGGCAACGCAGCTATCAACTCGGAATTGTAGTGTCATTCGGTTGCGTCGAAATCCTGGGGCTGCAAAACTGCACAGTCTTGTCACCTGTCACTCTGCTATAATTATAATCGTCGATGGTGCTCAGCTGCCTACTGGATTGCCAATTGCCGACTACTAACACTAAGTCACTACTGAGCAGTAGGGCACATGATCCGCGAGTTCCGAATTACTAGCTCATGATTTCGACTTGGGATTTGGAAACCGGATTTCTAAGACAAGTCCAAGGCGCGTCGCAAGCGACGCGCAACATTGGCGTCGCGTAAACGGGCGCCGGAACCTCGTGTCAAGGTCAGAAAAGGATGAGAAGAAGGTATGAGAAGGGAACCCTGTACAGAAGCATGCCAAGTCACTCGCCCCGATCTCTGACAGGTCACTCGCCCGATTCGACAAAATCTTGCTCAATATCCCACGCCGATTTCTAATACTGCGTCCATTCTTTCTGATCGAATCATATAACTGTTCGACATCTCGATTTCAACAGCAATCGAAGCCAGCTTGAGATTGTTTGCCCAGGATGAAGAATAAACGATGTTCTCCTGTGACTTTGATTCCGACGATGATGCGAATCCCGCCCGAGGGCGCGCCCGATCAGACAACCCCATCGTCACGCCACCCACGAAGTAGAGGCAGAACAAGAGGCAGGTGCTGCAGAACAAGGCAGGTGCTGGAGGCAGGTGCTGCAGTCTTCTTGCTTGCCATTCATGAGAAACCTAACGCTGACAGTGCCACACTGGCACCTATAACAAGGTGATAACGCTGTTGGTCAGCCACGTTGAGTGTGTGAAGGGGTTGCTGGGCAACACATTTGTCCAGGAAAGCTCCCAGAAGGAGGTTCCGGGAAAGTGGGTTGCTGACCCAAGGCTTCTCGGTTTTGAAGCCAAGGTTGTTGGAATTCAAGGAAGTCAAGGCACATAGAAGTCAAGGAAACCAAGGTAGTTGGAAGCCAAGGTAGATAGAAGCTAAGGTAGTAAAAAGGTATTTGGAAGCCAAGGTAGATGGAAGTCAAGATAGTTGGAAGCGAAGGTAGATGGAAGCAAGGTTGCAGCCGACATCCTGGACTGCAATGGTATAATTATTCTTGGCTCATGGGTTGCATGAATGATGAGTGCACTGATACTTCTTAGATTGGCCAAGATATGTATGTGTATGCCCCCTCATGTTAGTGTGTTTGTGGACTCGTTCATGTGTGTTTCTACTTGGGTGTATAAATTTGTGCATGCTTTCTCGCATATGAATGCAATTTGTTTTTGGGCGGAGCCCCCTCATCAAGATGGCGCGAGCCCCCAGGGTTACCCATTTGTCCATCTGTCCGTGCGACGGACCGGCCGACCGAAACATTGAAGCCTGACAAGTCAGCCAACTAACTGGCTTCATTCAGCTCCATCCCGTTGCCACCCCTCGTTCCGTTGCCAACACACTCCGCCAATTTCCGCGTCCAATTTCGCTTGCGGCGCTGCATAGGACTTGTTATGTGTCAGTTTGAACCAAGATTAGCGGGATACTTAAGATTGTTCTGTTCAACTGAAAAGTGCCAAAACAAAATCATGCTCAAATGTTATTCCCATGTAGATGAGCAAAGCATTACTAAACTCCTCTCCAGAGCCAACCCCGCAACAGTCTCCATGGCGTACCCACGCCTGTCATCAACAGTGCTGTCTATCTACTCATTTATGGGCTAGTACCGTTAGGCTTGTAGATCTGCATGCAGTGAAAAAGGTTGACTAATTGTTGGGTTAGGAAGCAGTTGAAGACTCTTAGTAATAAGTACGACAATTGTGCGTAGTAGATATGCACGCACAGCATATGCACTTGTACTTTTATTAGTATGATCTGCAGTCATGAGAGAGACTTAGGTTACATGGGTCCAAGGATCAGTATTTAGGTTGATGCAATATGATATTATATGATGCCGGCAGTCGGACTAGGCTCAAATTACCATTTACATACAATATCATATGATGCAATTGCATATGATACAATATCATATGATGCAATTGCAATACGATTGCAACTCCCCTTTGCTCAACATCATATGATATGCCGGACCCTATCAGTTAGGATAAGCCCTAGCGGGTCTGTACCGTCGTACAGCATGCCTCACACCCGAAAATTCACTTAGACAAGAAAGTTACATGAAGCCCAAATAAAGGTGCTCATGGGTCTTCCCTACCTAGCAAACATAGTTTTTCTTTTCAGCTACGCGCAGCAGCTTCTAGGCAGCTCCCTGAGCCAGCCACTGGGCTAAGCTCCAAGATTTTGACAGTTCTAGACAGCCGATTTAGTAAGCTTCCAGACATGCTAGGTTGCATTAGCTTTGGCTGAATAGCCAGTCAGGGGAGCTGCCTAGAAGCTGCAGTTTTAGCTGAAAAGAAAAACGCTACTAGCAAATAAACTGTAGATAGAGAATTAATGACACGTACCCAAGATCAAGTTCAATGACAAGACCCATCGTTTCTTCTTTTCAGCTACGAGCAGCAGCTTCCAGGCAGCTCCTCTGACTGGCTGTCCAGCCAAATCGCAATCAACCTAGTGCACCTAGAAGGTGGCGTAATCAGCTTTCTAGGACTGCTGGGATTTGTGGGTAAGTCCCAGTGGCTGGCTCAGGGAGCTGCCTAGAAGCTGCTACAAAAAGCAGAAAAGAAAAACCCTGACAAGACTGCCAGTTAAAGGAGATTATCTCCCCGCTTAAACAATTGTTAAAAGGGTCTTAACGCCAGGTTTGGCGTCTAATCGTCTGCACATTGCAGCCAACAATTACCCCCAGTGCAAGAACCACGGAAACCAGGGATTTCTCCCTGCTTAATATTTGAAGTGCTCTCTCCCCGGGGAGGACCCCCCCCCCCCCCCTTGCTAGTAAACGGAGGGGGGGGGGGGGGGGGGGGGTGAAATATGGGCAGTATTTTTTATTCAGCTTTCTCTAGGCAAGGTCGTGTAGCTGCGTGGGCTACTCAAGCCTGATTTCGGACAAAGTTGAGTAGCCCACCGGATGTTGTAGTGAGCTTATATGGCCACAGTAATGGCGTTGGAGAGAGTGTTTATAAGTGCTCTCTCTAAATATGGTATAATGTTTTGCACGTTGCCTTACATCGCATTTGCAAAGCAAAGAATAAAATGCAAAACTGATTGTACTAAAGTGGATAATGGCCCAATGGTAACGGAGGGAGCTCTAAGTATGAATGTTGTGGCTGTGTAGCTGGTGGTAGGGCCCTGCGGTCCGTGTTCAATGGATGGTCAGTCTGGTGGCATCAGGGTACTACAAAACGCGCGCGGCAGCGCAATTTCACGCACACTTTTTGAGCCCCACTGCGCGTTTTGCGCAGTTTTTTCAACCCCCTGTGGGCGCAGAGTGCAGTTTTTGCGCTTTTTGCACTAAAAAGCGCTTACCAATTTGACGTTTGTGCGCTTTAAGCGCTGACCAATTTGACAAAATGCAGTACCCTGGGTGGCATACTTAGTACTATGATGTAACTCGCTACAACTCGTGAGTCATATCCTGTACTGCCAGGTTGGGTTTCCCATGGAGGCCCCCCCCCCCCCCACCACCACCACCCACCACCAGCTCTGCGCCCTGAGACGCAACCCATGTTACAGCCTGCGACCTGAGACGCAACCAATTTCATAGCCTGCGTCCTGAGAAGCAACCGACCCACAACCGACCCATAGCCTGCGTCCTGCGCCACAACCAACCCACTGAATCTGCGTCTGCGACGCATCGGCCCCACTCCACGCTGCGTCCTACGACGCAACGGACCCTTCCACGTTGCGTCGCAGACGCAGCGTCCTAAACAACCCTGTTGACCATATGCTCGCCTAACCCTAGTCGCATAGGATTCTCCTAGCATGGCACCCTGCGCTGGCCGCCTCCTCCAGCGCATCCCATGCTACAATGTTTGCTTCAACACGTTCCTCACTCAGGCGAAAGTCCACTGTAGATGTTTCGCAGGAGGCTTCCAGCGGACTGCCGGGGATTTGATTCCTCAACGTCCCGGATCCATTCTTGTTCTCGTGAAGAACAGTTGTGAACCTACAGCCCCTCAAGCCCAGCAATCCCTGCACGACCTCGGTGTAGCTGCTGGCGCTTAAGTTCTCTACGGGGAGGAGCGCTGTAGTGTTTCCAAACCGCTCATGCACCATGTAGACTAAACGCTTCCACTTCCTCCAATCCTGCCGCAGCTTTTCATGTTGCTTAGAGGGTAACGGCGCATTCACCGACACGTTCCAGTTTTCGCGATAGGTGAACACAAACCTTGCGCAGGGGAAGAGGCTCATAATAAACCGCAAGGATTTGATGCTGGTGTGACGGATCTCCTTGAAGCCCATCACCTTGGTCTGGCCGAGCATCTTGGCCGCGTCCTGCCCAAATATAACCCCCTTCGTCATGTGCTGAGCACTGCACTTCAGGTAGTGGAAATCAGCCTCATGCTCAAACGACCAGGCTGTGCTCCCTTCCTTTACTCTTACCTCAGCCTCGGCCAGATCCTTAAACTGGTCTCCCTGCAAATTCAAAAAACCTCCGTGCTCCCCGCGTAGCTCGATGCCAGGGATGCTGTCCAGCATCGCAAGTGCAGTACTGCTGCCTGTGCGGAACATGCCGAGAATGAATAACCAATTATCTGCGCACAGGTCGCAGTGGCCGACCGCCAGGTCGGCTGCTGTGCGCAATGCCAGGTCTAGCTGCTTGGGCTCTCCATGCCTGTGAGCTATATTACTTTTGCTCAGCCTCTCCACTCGCATGAGCAAGGTCACTGACGCAAAGGCTGTGCTGGCTATGACTAAGAGGGAGATACAATTTTGCATGGCCATGGTCCGTGCAGATGCCTTCCGGTTGCTCTCCCCTATTGCAAATAGGTTCAGTTGCTCTCTCCTATTGCAAATATAACCTGTTGCGCTCTCCTGTTGCAAACAGAACCTGCAGACACCCAATACAGTGATTTGCTCTTCAAATCTGGAATTTTGTATTCTACCTCAAAGGATTAGGCCTCCTCCAGGGACAGCGTTGAAGTTTGTTAATAGATTTTTGTAGCTTTTTAGGGCCATTTAGGGCAAAAAACAAGAAAACTGTTTTTTTACTTTTGTATAGCGACAATTTCGCCAAAAACGGGGTCAACATTAGTGATCGGTAAGAATCCCTGACCCAGGAGCAAGGGGCATTCAACTTGAACTTGAACTTGGTGACATAGCTTCAGCCAGCATTTAGCGGCTCGCGGTCTTGGGCAGTAAAATAAAAGATGTATTACCAGGAAATGTCAGCTCGAACAAATCACTTTTTCTTTTCATTCATTTGGATTGGGGTCGGTATTTGTTGTGGGGTTCGGGGTGCACAATTCCGAGGAGAAATTAGGGGCTGGTTTGGTGGTGGTGGTGGTGGTGGTACTCTATAATTCTATGTATGTTGTTACAGTCTAGGGGGTGGCCAAATAGGCTATGTTTGTTTGTTACAGTCCAGGAGTAGGCCAAATATGCTAACGGGACTCGCCCAATCGTGACAGGAGGCGAAATGCTGCTGCTGCTGCTGCAGCTGCTGCAGCAGCTACTAAGAAACTAGGTTGTACAACGAGAAGACAAAACTTGTCTACAGCAAAAGGATGTAAGGTGAATCAGGAAGGCTTGGCAGTGGGCATGCGTACAGTGCTGGAGAGATGGAAGTTCGCATATGATGTACGCGCACTTACAATGGTGGCTGGCCGCAGTGAAAAAAGAAAACGTGAAAGCAAATGGAATTACTTGCCAGTCTAGTGCTAAATTATGTACCTTAGTATCCTGGGGGTGCTACGATAAAAGTCTTTGGGGGCTGCCTCTAGAGCCAAACAGCTGCTATTAAAACCCCAAAATAACTCTTGGGACTAGAAATTAAGAAAAGCCAAGTCCACAATAGTAGCCGTGGTGTGCCTTACATCTTTGTGGTCCTACATCTTTGTAAGTCCTATATCTTATTTTGTATGACTTTCACCTTCGCTCTGAATTTCTGCATTTATTTGCCGTACTGTCCAGGAGCTGTGGTTAGCTTTTACATTGTTTTGTCGTCGACAGGCGATCGTAGGCCCAAGGCAAACCCGTTCCACAACATCCGGGAGGGGTCTTCCAACATAATCTCAGAAAAAGAAAGGCATTATTGCAGCAAGCAAGTATTATTATCAGCACTGATTCCATATTGTATTATACATTACTGGTATAATTATATATTAAAAGTTGGAGATGTGTTGCACACCACTTTTGTAATCTCGACGGAACTTGTTCCAGTTAGAAATATAATTGCGCAGGTTTTCGAGGTTTCCATTTACCAACTTACCGCAGGGTTGAGGACGACGAGAGCAAGATATTTCGATCGTGCAAATGGATTGAGGTTGGAGTTGGTCAAGGGAGAATGGGGCGATTTGGAAGACTAAGTTGAGCGTAGCAAGTCGATTTGAATCGCCCAAAGATGCCACTCATGAAAATAGGCGATGCTGCGTGGGTCCCCTTGATAATTTCGAGCTACCTTGCAATATACTATTTTTAGCAGCTGGTGAGCATTACTGAATCCCAAAACGAAATGGGGGCTAGACAGTTCTTGCTGGAAGTAGGAAGAGAGCTCGTGCGACAAACTGATAGTAAGGTAGTTCGACGCTTCTCTTGGTGAAGTTCCTTTCATAACTAAAAAAGTGGTGTTCAGTTTTGATTGGAGTATTGAGGTAAAAATCCCAATACATTGAATTTGATTGTCGGACAAATCACCTACAGGGAGAATGATGGATTTTCTGGGAATGAGATTGACTCCTGATGCAAGTATGATTCTCCTGATTCAAAAAGTGATTTGTTCGCGTTTACATTTTCCTGGTAATTTGTTTTTAGTGCCGAAGACGGCGAGCAGCCAAATTGCTGGCTGAAGCTATGTAACCAAGTTCAAGTTCTCCTGATGCAAGATTAAATGTTTGGGAATTGTTATTTAGGCATAACATGAAAACATGATCGAAATGTCGAAGGTGAGGATGGTAGAATCACCTGCATTGCCTGATAATTTAACCGATAAATTTAAATTTAAATTTAAATTGTTACATCCGTGTAATGCAGTCACTCATAGGACGTGAAGTTAAGGGCACCACCGCGTAAGCCGGAGCTAGCAGTAGTCACCATAAAAGATTCTCCTTGTTAGAAGATCTATCTGAATAAGCCCCTTGGCAAGATCTAAAACAAGGAGAACCAGGGAAATTGCTAATCCCCTGGTATCGAGCCCTGTTGGGTCTCCATAAAGCGAACCGATAAATAATGTGTATTGGTTTGAGGATCAATTTAGTTTTTAGGATTTTTGATGCCATGAAGATGATTGTTTGCTATGATGGATTCTGCACTTCAGATACGTATCAATCTGGCGGAGGCACACAGCGGCGGTCGACTCTTTGTCATGAATGTCATAGCAAGAGTTTGGCAGCGCAACAGTTGAAGTTGACAGTTGACAGATCAGTCGTTGCGTTGCGTTAGTTATTTCGGTTACATCTTTCGTCAGTATTGTGACTATATTTAACCTCAGCCCCTCTTCGGTATTCTCAGTTTTGCAGTTAGGTGCTCTTCAAAAATTGCACGAGTAAAAAAGTTAATTCCATCAGTTGGCCCTCATCAACTCTCACCTCGATCGTCCCATCTGTTCAGAGTATTGGCAGCGTTCGCCATCGCATGGTCCGAGATTCCAAGAAAGCCGGAGGTGCTTCGTCAGGCTTCTTCTGCTCGAGCCGCGAAGAAGTCATTCACTCCCTACTCTGAGCCGACCTGCGACCAGGACAATGAAGCGCACAACCGCGGAGGTGAGATGCAATAATTTCGAGTTTTTCTCCGCGTACGGTAGGCATTAGCATGACATGTGATTTATTTTGCTTGCTTCCATTCTCGACCTTCTCAACCTTCGGTAGTGGTCATTGCTTCAGATCCGGCACTTGGGGCCTATAATACTTTTTGTTGCGGTATGAGCTCTTCTTTCCGTCCCAGCACTGTAAGATCATCACTACCGTACGCGCAAGTATTGGCATGATTAAGTATTGGCAAATGTCATTTCCCCCCTAAAAGTGGATTTTAGAAAAGCATGGCAAACTAACTTGGTAGAGGGGTTGACTGTCTCAAGCTCAGATCTGAAATCCAGTTGGCAAAGGGTCTTATTATCTTGTTACATTTCCTTGTTACATGTTCTGATGTTCACCAAATAGTCTGCCCAAGCTTTCTGTAAAACCATGTAACCAAGTTCAAGGTCAAGTACATCTTTACAAGGTAGTCTGCCCAAGCTTGCACAATGTCTACTCCCGTATCTTCTCCCGAGATTGTCATCCACTTCTCAACATTCGAACTTCCGATGTAACTTTCTCGCTGCTCATTTTCCTTCTTAGCATTCGCGTAGCATATTCGCATTCTCCTGCGTCTGCGCTATCGAATGCTTCCACCTGCTCTCTGTTCCAAGCAGTTTCGGTCAACTCTTCCCGAAACAGCAACCAAACAGGAGCTCATGCTTTCGCAGAGGCAATGCTGCTATCTAAGTCGCCGTCTACAAAATCTGACGCGACTCGCAGCAACTTCTGTGGTCGCAGGGTGGTAGACGGTTACTTTGGTAGCGAGCTGCACCTCTGGGCAGCCGAAAGTATGCACTACCGGACAGAATGCGCCTCTCCCTGGACTTCCCAACAGGGGGGGATGCGAAGCGCACATCCCTGGCGCATTCTTGATGGTCGCTGCTAGGAGCGAAGGCTCCATGCAATCGAGAAACTCACTAACGAATCCCCTTTTTCCCCATGCAGGACTCCAGGACAGACACCTGCTCTTTCAAATCGGGACGCTGCCAGTCACCATATGAACTGGAGCACCCTGGGGCTTAACGCCTCTTATTGCGACCCTTGACAACCACTGTTCGCGGCGCCAATCAATTCATTGGACCCTGCTAATTTCTGCCAGTTTTTCAAATCCACTCGACAATACCAATCCACTTCGAAAACACCCCCACGCGCTCTGTTACCCCACGCACCGACTTCATAGCAAGGAGAACGGAAGCACAGGTTGGTCCCCAATCTGCGACCTCAAAGCTACGCGGAATCAGATTTACGCGGATAGTAGGAGTCAATGCGCTCCTCTCCACCCCGTTTCCCTCCAGTGTGCCTCCCGCTATCCTAGCACACGACCCTGATGCTCACTCAACACGCTGCTCTCTTCTCTTACGCTGCTCTCTTCCCTTACTCAACTTCTGCTCACAGGCACATGCCCCTTTCTGCTTTCTATCCTAACACTAACCATAACCAAATACGATGCGTCTCGCCCTACGGGGCTCCAAATCTCACTCCCCGATCAACCTCATGCTCACGACAAGTCTCGAGCTACCTATCAAACTCATAGGAGCCACGATCTTACCTGCCTGCCACACACCATCAATAATTATTATCATCATCCCTGGACCGTAAAAAATGGCCGCCGCAACACGATCATACCCTCGAGAGACTGCTGTCGTTGCCTAGCCTGCCCGCTGTCACTGATCATATATGCAAACCATCACCTTAACTCTAGAGATGTTAGACCCACGTCCTTCTCGACCAGCAGCCAGAGCCCCCTTTATCTCATCTTTATGCCCTCAACTGGTTTACTACCCAACACTCAATCCGTTTTTTCCCCTTTTAACTTGCTCAGATCCATCAACTATGGAGAGCCACGGCGGGCTTGGACTCCTCAAAAGCCTGAGTGGACTTGGAGTACTTTCCAGGTACGGAGTCTACCACCCCCAACCTATGCCTCTACCCCTGAGTCTACCACCCACCCTATTGCCTTACCTTAGTCTACCACCCCAACCTATGCCTCCACCCCACCCAACCTAATGAGTCTACCACCCACCAACCTATGCCTCTACCCTGAGTCTACCCCCAAACCCAACCTATGAGTCTACCACCCCCACCCTCTACCCTGGTATGTCTACCACCCCCAACCTATGCTCTACCCTGAGTCTACCACCCCCAACCTATGCCTCTACCCTTAGTCTACCGACCCCGACCAAGGCCTCTACCCTGAGTCTACCACCCCACCCTACTGCCTCTACCCTGAGTCTACCACCCCAACCTATGCCTCTACCTGAGTCTACCACCCCGAACCTATGCTCTACTCTACCCTGAGTCTACCAACCCCGAAACCTATGCCTCTACCCTAAGTATTACCACCCCAACCTATGCCTCTACCCTGAGTCTATGCCTCTACCATCCCCACCCCACCTATGCCTCTACCCTGAGTTCTACACCCCCAGCCCTATGCCTCTACCCTGAGTGAGTCTACCACCCCGACCCAAGGCCTCTACCCTAGGTCTACTACCCTGACCCCCAACCTATGGCCTCTACTCCTACCCTGAGTCTACCACACCCCATCAGCCTACCCTAAGTGCCCCCAACCTCTACCCTGAGTCTACTACCTCTGACCCTGATGCCCTGTTTAACCCTGCTCTTACCACCCCAACTCATGAGTCTACCAGTACCCCCCCAACCTATGCTCTACCCTAGTCTACCACCTAGCCTACCCCCGAGTCACCACCCCAACATCCTCTACCCTAAGTCTACCACCCCAACTATGCCTCTACCCTGAGTCTACCACCCCACCCTATGCCTCTACCCTGAGTCTACCACCCCAAACCCTCTGATGTCTACCACTGAGTCTACCACCCCCAAGCTCTACCGATCTACCACCCCACCCCTACCACCCCAACTATGCCTCTACCCTGAGTCTACCACCACCTAACCCAGTCTATACCCCTATGCCTCTACCCCGAGGTCTACCAACCCCCAACCTACTTCCTCTACCCTAGTCTACCACCCCCAACTATGCCTATGCTCTACCCTGAAGTTCTACCACCCCCAGCCTATGCCTCTACCCCGAGTCCTACCACCCCAACCTGCTCTACCCTGAGTCTACCACCCCAACCCTGATTCCTCTACCCCGAAGTCTACCACCCCAAACCTATGCCTCTACCCTGACCCTGTCTACCCAACCCCCTACCAACCTGCCTCTACCCTATGAGTCTACCACCCCCAACCTATGCCTCTACCCTGAGTCTACCACCCCAGCCAAACCTGCCTCTACCCTGAGATCGACCACCCAACTATGCCTCTCCTGAGTCTACCACCCCCATATGCCTCTACCCTGAGTCTACCACCCCCAACCTATGCCTCTACCCTGAGCTTACCACTACAACCTGCTCTACCCACTGAGTAATCTACCATTCTAAAGTGCCCTCACTACCCAATCTACCACCCCCCGACCTATTGCCTCTACCCTGAGTCTACCACCACCCAACCTATGCCTCTACCAACCCCCAACCTGAGTCTAAAGCCACTAACCAACATAATGCCTCTACCTGAGTCTACCACCCCCCTACCTATTGCTCTACCCTGAGTCTACCAACCCCACCACCGCTATGCCTCTACCCTGAGTCTACCACCCCCCTATGCCTCTACCCTGAGTCTACCACCCCTCTACTCACACCCCCCTATGCCTCTACCCTGCTACTCTAACCTGAGTCTACCACCCCCAACCTGCCTCTACCCTGAGTCTCACCCCAACCCATATTGCCTCTACCCTGAGTCTACCACCCCCAACCTATGTCTCTACCCTGAGCCTCTACCACCCCAACCTATGCCTCTACCCTACCACCTTACCACAGCCCTATCCTATACCCCCTGATCTCTTACCCTGAGTCTACCACCCCCAACCCTATGCCTCTACCTGAAGTCTACCCCGACCCCAACCCCTATTCTCCTCTACCCTGAAGTCTACACCCCCAACTCATGCCCTCTATGACCACCCCCAAACCTATGCCTCTACCCTGAGTCTACACGCCGACCCCCACCCCCAAACCAATTCCTAGCCCTACAGGTCCCTACCACCAACCACAACCTATGCCCTCTACCGTGAGTCTACCACCCCAGCAATTGCATCTACCCTGAGTCTACCACCCCCACCTATGCCTCTACCCTGAGTTTACACCCCCCCTATGCCTCTACCTGAGTCTACCACCCAATCCTATGGAGTCTACCACCCCCACTCATGCCTCTACCCTGAAGTCTACCACACCCACCAATTGCCTCTACCTTGAGTCTCCACCCCAACCTATGCCTCTACCACTGAGGTCTACCACCTACTGCCTCTACCAGAGTCTACCACCCCACCTATTCCTCCACACCCCCAACTCATGCCTCTACCCTGAGTCTACCACTGCCTCTACCCTTGCTACCACCCCCACTGCCTCTACCTGAGTCTACCACCCCCAACCTATGCTCTACCCTGAGTCTATGCCTCTACCCTGAGCTTACCACCGCCACCTGAGTCCTACCAACCCCATCCTCTACCCTGAGTTTACCACCCACCAAGCCTCTACCCTGAGTCTACCACCCCCACCACCTCTACCCAGTCTACCACCCCCACCTATGCTCTACCCTGAGTCTTAACCCAACTAACCCGATGGTCTATCTGCCCCCAACTGAAGAGTCCCTACCAACCAGCCTCTAAGAGTCTACCAGCCCCAACACTTATGCCCACCCCCCACACTCTACCCTGAGTCTACCCCCCCACCCCTCTAAGTCTACACAACCCCAACTATGCCACGGACCCAACTCCCACCCTCCCGTAATCGCTTACACCACCCCCACCCTATGCCTCTACCGCGACGCACCAACCCCCAAGGACCCCTATGCCTCTACCGTAAAGTTCCACCAACCCCAACCATATTCCTCTCCCTAAGTCTACCACCCCCACGCCTCTACCCCTGAGTCTACCACCCGCCTACCCTGCCTACACCCCCCCACCCTCCCTGCCTCTACCCTTGAGTCTACCCACCCCCAACGCTTATGCCTCTACCCTGAGTTCCTACCACACCCCGAGCCTACCTAGTCTACCACCCCCACCCTGTGACCCCCAACCTGAAGTCTACCACCCCCAACCTATGCCTCCATACCTACCACCGCCGCCCAGCTGAGTCTACCCCCCCCACCCAGCCTACCACCCCCAAACCTGCCTCTATCCCTCTAACCACTGAGCCTCTACCCTGACCCCCGCCCCAACCAGTCTGTGAGTCCTCCACCCCAACTACCCTACCCTGAGTCTACCACCCCCACCCTATGCCTCTACCAACCACCAACCGTTATTCCCAACCCCCACGCTACCAATTTACCACCTCCCACTCACCTCTATGCCACCCCCCTCCCACGCTACCTGCTGAGTCTGTGACCACCCTATTGCCTCTATAGCCTGAGTTCTACCAACCCCTCAAGTTATTCACTACTACAATAGAGTCCACTCTTTGGGGTTCCAAGTTTCCCTCTATTCCCTGACCCCCCACCTATGTCTACCACCCCACCCTATGTCCACCAACCCAACGCCTTCTACCCTGATTCTACCGCCCACACCCCCCCAGCCGTATCCCACCACTATGGCCTCTAAGCCCCGTCCCACCCTATGTCTACTATACACCCGAGGCTGCCCAACCTATGACCTTGCACCCTGGAGTCTAGCACCACCCCCCACCATGTAGGGCTCTACCCTGAGTCTACCACCCCCACCCTATGCCGTCTACCCCCGCCAAACACTGGAGTGAGTCTAACATCGCCCGCACCAAACTACCCAACCAACGCCGAACCTATTCTCTACCCTAAGTTTACCGACCCAACCTCCTACCTGCTACCCCCTAGTCTACCACCCCGCTGGTTTGAGTCGCCGTCCCCCTACCCTATGCCTCTACCCTGAGTCTACACCACCCAACCAATTCCCCAAATCTACCCTCGAGCCCGTCTACCACTCAACCTAGTGCTCTACCTGAGTCCCACCCCCGGACCTCGACCTATGCCCTCTACCGTGACCCCCAACCAATTGTCATACACCCCGACAACTCATAGTCTTACCACCCCAACTCATGCCTCTACCCCGAGTCTACCCACCCCCACCCTGATGCCTCTACCCTGAGTCTACCACCCCCAACCTATGTGTCTCTACGTGAGTCTACCACCCCCAACTCATGCCTCTACCTAATCTACACCCCCCACTATTGGATCTTCCCTGACCACCACCCCCAACCTATGCTCTTACCTGGATCACTGCACCAACCCCAACCTATTCCTCTACCACCCCAACCCCTAAGATCTACACCCCAAATCATGCCCCAAAAACAAATTCTACCCTGAGTCTACCAACCCCCAACCTATGACCTCTACCATGAGTCTACACCCCAACCTATGGCTTACCACCCCCCAAACTATTCCTCTACCCTAAGTCTACACCCCCAACCTATGCCTACAGCTTACCACCCCCAAACCTAGGCCTCTCCTGAGTCTACCACCCCCACCTGATGCCTCTACCATAGAGTCTACCACCCCCAGCCTATGCCGTTCTTACCGAGTCTACCACCCCCAACCTATGCCTCTACCCTGAGTCTACCACCTGTCCCGAACCTATGCCTCTTAACCCCAAAGAGAAATATCACGAGATAAAGTCTACCACCCCCAACTATGCCTCTACCCTGAGTCTACAACACCCCCAACGTATTCCTTATGCTACCCTGAAGTTCTACCACCCCCAACACTAGTTGCCTCTACCCTGAGTCTTACCACCGCCAGCCTATGCCTTACCTGCCTGCTCTACTAGCCGCCAACCTTATATTGCCTCTCACCTGAGTCTTACCACCCCAACCTATTGCCTCTACCCTGAAGAGTCTACCACCCCCACCTATGCCTCTACCCCAGTCTACCACCCGACGCAATGCTCTACCCTGAAGGTACCCACACCACTCCTCTACAACTGAGTTCAAACCACCATGAGCCTGTGCTACCACTACCACCTCCCAACCCTATGCCTATCATACCCTGAGTATCTACCACCCCATCCAATGCCTCCTACCGATGTCTTAAAACCCCCCAACCTATGCCTCTACCCTGAGTCTACCACTCCCCAACCATATTGCTCTGAGTCTACCACCAGGTCCATATGCCTCATACCCCGAGTTGCTACACCCCGACCAAATCTCTAAACCTGACCCCGTGTCTACCACCCCCCCATGCCTCTACCCTGATGGCTACCCCCCAGCATGTTGACCTCTCACCCTGAAGTCTACCACACACACCCCATGCCTTACCCTGAGTCCTTACCACCCCCAATCCGAGCCTCTACTGAGTATGACCACCCGAAACCTAGTTGCTCTACCAACTGATCTTTGTGGTCTACCCGCCACCGATACCTCTACCCTGAGTCTACCACCCCCACCCTATAGCCCACACCATAGAAGTCTACCACACCCACCACAATTAATTCCTCTCCACCCGGGACTAACCACCCCAACCCCTGAGTCTACCACGTATACCCGTTATGTGTGTATTTGGCGCTACCACACAACCACACTTTTTTTGCAACGTGGCCGCCCAATGCCCTACCCTGCAGTACTACCACACGCCCACCCCATGCCTCTAGTGCCACATGAGTCTACCATCCCACCTCAACCCATACCTCTGACCATAAGTCCTCTAACACCCAAACCTCATCGCTCCTACAACCTGGAGTACTCCACAAAAAATCCACCCCCTATAGTAAGCCTATGCCCCCCACTATGCCGCTCTACCCACCGAGTGGCTCGGGTGGCGTAGTCTACCACCACAACTGTGAAATGCCGTTGTGTGCTCCATACCAATGCTTTCTAGCCCTGGAGTCCCACCAACCCACCACTACCACCCCCAACCGTCATCACCTAAGGATTCCTGCCCAACTCAATCCGCACTCTACCCTGCACAGATCTACCACCGCCCAACCTACCGATGTTGTATATTTCCTCTACCAACTCGACATCTACCACACCCCACCATAAGCCCTCCCTGATGCCCTGATGTCTACCCCACCCCAGCCTAATGCTGGAGTCACCACCGGGCCCGCGCGTTAAGAGACCTCTACCACTCCCACACCCTCACCTGCCTCTACCCTGAGTCCCACCACCAACCTATGCTACCCTGAGATCCGCTCCGACACCCCAACTATGTCTCACCAACCTCGAGGATCTACCACCCCACCCCAAAGGCCTCAACCCTGAGTCTACACCCCACACCTATGGGCTCTACCTTAGCCCACCACCCCCAACCTATGCCATCTACCCCCTTGAGTCTACACTTCCCAACCCTACTCAGCCTGCACACCCCCTGGAGATCTAACACCCCCAACCCCAATTCCTCTACCCTGAGTACCTCCCCCACGCCGACCTTACCTGCTACCGAGTCTACCACCCCCAAACAATAACATGCCTCTCCTGCGGCTCCCTTCAACTCATGCATAAGTGACCCAACCCCACCCTATGCTATCCCTGAGTCTACCACCCCCAACCCTATGCTCTACCCTGATTAGTCTACCCACCCCCACTCAGCCAGTACCTAGTCTACCACCCCCCACCTATGAGTCCTCTACCGCTGAGTCTACCACCCCAACCTATGCCTCTTACCCCTGAGTCTACCAACCCCCACCTATGGCCATCTACCATGGTAATCTACCACCCCAACCTATGCCTTCTACCCTGAGTCTAACCACACGCCAAACCAATTCCCTACCAACCGAGTCTCAACCCCCCACACCTATGTCCTCTACCCTAGTGGAGTCTACCACCCCACGCCCAACTCATGCCTCTACCCTGAGTCTACGAAGCCCCCACCCTTATGCCTCTAGCCTGGAGTCTACCCAACCTATGCCTCCTATTCCTTCTACCCTAAGTCTACCACCGACCCAACTCATGGCCTCTACCCTGCTGTCTAACCACCCCCACCCTATGCTGCCTCTACCTGAGTCTACCACCCCGACCCTATGCCTCTACCCCGAGTCCACCAAGCACCCCAAACTACTTCCTCTCTACCCTAGTTATACACCCCCAACCTATGCCAGGCCTCTACACCTGAGTCTCACCACCGTCCCAACCCACAATCTCCCTGAGTCTACCACCCCAAACCGTATGTCCCTCTACCCTGAGTCTACCACCCCCAACCATACCTCTACCCCGAGTACCAACCCAACCTATATCCTCTACCCTAAGTACACCCCAAACCGTAATGACTTCTACACTTGAGATCTACCACCCCCACCCTAGCCTGACTACCCCCCACCTAATCCTCTAACGCCGAGTCTACCACCCCGATCCGCACCCCCGGTCCCACCCCGACCCAATGCCCTAGTCATGAAGTCCCACAACCCACCCGCATGCCTCTACCTGAGTCAACCACCCTCAGCCTGTGCCTCTAACCCCGAGTCTACCACCCGGACCCAACCTATTGCCTCTACCGCTGAGTCTACCACCCCCAACCAATGCACATCCTCTACCCTGAGTCTACCCTCACCCAACCCAACCTATGCCTCTACCCCTGAGTCTAAGGACCACTCCCACCACCTATGCCTCTACCCTGAGTCTACCACCTCCCAACCTATGCTCTACCCCGGAAGTCTACCACGACGCCGACGGCCTCTACCCTGAGTCTACGCAACCCACCCCATGCTCTACCCCTGAGTCTACCACCCCCAGCATGTGCCTCTACCTGATGTTACACCCCAACCTTGCCTCTACCCTGATTTACCCCCAACGATGGTCCTCGGACCCTGAGTCTACCACCCACAACCTATGCCTCTACCCACTGAGTCTACCTCGAACCCCAACCACCGATAAACCTTGTCTACCCTGAGTCTACCACCCCCACCCGTATGCTCTTACCCTGACCCCCCCCCCCCGAGAACGCCCCACCTCTACCACACCCAACCACTCATTCCTCTACTAAAAGCCCGAGTCTACCACCCCCAACCATATGCCTCTACATAACCCTAAGAGTCCTACCACCCCCAACCAAAAATAATGCTCGACCTGCGCCCTTACCAACCCCAACCTACCTTCACACTCTACAATACCCAGATCTCACCACCCCACAACTAACTGACCACTCCTCACTAGGCGACCACCTCTCACAAACCCACCACCCAACCACTACTGACCTCCCTCACTGAGATCCTACACCCCAACCAATAATGCTCTACCGAGTCACCACCCCAAACTATTCTCCTAACCCACTCCAACCAACCCCAACCCTTATGCTCATAACCTCCCTGACCGCTCTACACCCCCAACCTACACAATGCCCTCTCACTCCCCCTCGAAGCTCTACCACACCCCAACCCACCTCATAATGACCTCCTCCCTAGAAAAGCTACCACCCCCAGCTATGACCTCATACCTCTGACAGATCTAACACACGCCACAACTTATTGACCTATCTACACCTGAGAATCTACCACACCACCACCAACCATATGCCTATCACCATGGATTTTCACAACACCCCCACCCAATGCCTCTAACCACTGAGATCTACCCACCCAACCGACCCAACCTCCGCTCTACCCTAGAGAACACCTCATAGCGCACACCCACCCAATTGCCCCTACTACCTAGAAGTCAACCACCCTTAGACTAGTCGCCTCTAACCCTGCAGCTCTAACAACACACACCCACAAAACCTAACTGACCTCTCACCTAGAGTAATCATACCCACCCCACCCAACCATTCCATGCCCATCTCCACTCGAGCTATTATCACGAACACCCACAAAAAACAACGCATATTAATTCGCACATCCTACCGACTGAAAGAACCTATACCACTCCCAACCTATGCTCATAACACACTGGAGCTTCATACCCCCACCCACAACCATATGCCACTCCTACCCCACAAGAGTACCAAACCAACCACCAGACCCACAACTGCCATCTCACCTGCCAGTCTTAAACACAACATAATAAACACCGCCACCCTGCCTCTACCCTGAGTCTACCACCACCCAGCACTGTTGCCTCTACCCTGAGATCCCCTACCACCCACAACCTATGCCCTCTACCCGTAGAGTTTAACCACCCCCACCCGGAAATGCCTCCTCCTCCTGAGCTCTCCCACACCCACAACCGCCTGCCTCCTACCTCGAGTCTACCAACCCCCAAACGAGACCTACCTCTACCCTGACGCTACTACACCACACCCAACCACCCTATGGGCCTCTACCCTGATCTACCACACCCAACCAATTCTTTCGTACCCCGAGGCACCACCCCACACATACCTGCCCAACCTACTACCCGTTCGACCTCATACCCCCAACCCCAACTCATGCCCTCTACCCTGAGTATACCACCCCCACCCTATGCCTACTACAACTGAGTCTACCAACCCCAGCCACATTCCTCTACATAAGTCCTACCACCCCAACTCAATGCCCTCCCTACCACTGTACCATCTACGCACCCACCAACCAACCCAAAAATGCTCTACTAGAAGAGTCTTCCACCACCACCAAACATATGGCCCTACTCACGAGATCCACCAACCCCAAAACTATTCCTCTACAACCTAAAGAATATCAATAAAACCACACCCAACCATATGCCTCTACCCATGGATACTACCACCCCAACCATAATGCCTACAAATACCCTGAGGTCTACCACCCCACCAACCTATGCCTCTACCCTGAGTCTACCACCGCCCAGCCTATGCCATCTACCTGGTCTAAAACACCCCCACCCATATGCAATCTTACCCTTGAGTCTAACCACCCCAAACCATATGCCTCTAACACTGAAGTACATACCACCCCCAACAAATATGCGCTCTATCCGAGTCTACCAACCCACGAAACCCAATGACATAATACCCTGAGTCTACCACACCCACCCCATGCCTCTACCCTGAGTCAACACCCTCAGCCGTGCCTCTACCTGAGTCTACCACCCAACTAGCCTCTCCCCTGAAGTCTTACCACCCCCAAACCAAGTGCCTCTACCCTGGAGTCTACCACCCTCAACTATGCCTCGACCTGAGTCTACCACTCCCAATCTATGCCTTACCCTGAGTCTACCACCCCCAAACCTATGCCTCTACCCCGAGTCTACCACCCGACCAATAGCTCTACCTGAGTCTACCACACCCACCCCATGCCTCTACCCTGAGTTCATACCACCCCCCAGCTGTGCCTCTACCAATGAGTCTACCACCACCCAAACTAATGCCTTACCCATGAGATATTACGCACCCCCAACGATGCCTCTACCCATGAAAGTCAAACTACCCACCCACAACCTATGCCTTAAACTGAAGAAATCTAACAACAACCCCAACCAGAGATACCTTACACACTGAAGATCTACACACCCCGAACCCTATGCCTCTACCCTGGAGTCTACCACAACAACACAACCAATTTCCTCTACCACGGTAACATAAAGCCACCACCAACTAGCCTCTACGTGAGTCTACCAAACCCAACTCATGAATAATTACCACTGAGTTACACCCCCCACCCTATGCCATACTAAAACCGAGTCTACCAACACAACCACAACCTATGCCTCTACACCTGAAAGTCTTACCACCCCCAATCATGCTCTACCGTGAGTCTACACCCCAACCTATGCCTCTACCCTGAGTCTACCACCCCCAGCCTAATGGCCTCTACACCTGATCTTACAACCCCCCAACCATATGCCTCTAACCCTGGTCTACCAACACCCAAACGTATTCCTTACTAAGTTACCTTCCCCCAACCCATATGCCCTACCCTGTGTCTACACCCCAAACCTATGCCCTTAACCCTGAGTCTACCACCCCCAACCATATGCTCTACCCCGAAGTCTACCAAACCTAACCCAAAAGGCCTCTACACCTGAGTCTCTACACACCAAAACACCCCATGCCCTACCGTGAGATCTACCACCCCACCCTATGCCAATTCTAAACCCTGAGTCTACCACCCCCACCGAATGCCTCTAGCCTGAGATTCTACCACCCCAACCAATGCCTCTACTGGGTCTCCACCCCCAACCTAAGCCTCTACCCTGAAGTATACAACTCCCAACCATATAAGCCAACATACACCTGAGTCTAACCACCCCACACCTAAAATGCCAAATTGCTACCCGAAGACTTCTACAACCAAAAAACCGACCCAAATGCCTAATTACCCTGAGTTACACACCCACCCCAATGCAACTCTACCCTGAAGTCTTGCTCACACCAACCAGAACCTACAGATGCCATCTACCCTCGAGAAAAATCTAACCACCCCAACTATGGCCATCTACCCGAGTCTACCCACACCCAACACATAATGTTCCTCTACCT
>JAJSRW010000965.1:0-36507 GCA_022414725.1 Microglena sp. YARC
CTTCTTTGCTGCGCTTGTCAGGGCTGCACATACTGCTTCTCTCATAGCACAATCTGACCAAGCCGAAGAAAGCACTCGAGATGCTTGCCACCAGGCGAGGCTTCCTCTACAGCTGGTGGAATGCCGCCCCCCTCGGCATGAGAGCATACCCTGCTAAGTTTTCCGCAGTTTACTCTGGCTGGAATTCTCGGCTTGCTTAGGCCAGTGCACCTGCCTGGATAGTACTGTAGCTGCCTTCTTGTGATACCATAGAATCTCTCCACATGGACTACCCACATCGTCCCCCCCCCCTGGGCTCCCAACAGCAAAGCAGCAGCAGTTGGCCGGATGGATGGGGCCAGAGACAGGCACGTTGGAGGCAGACAGGACGATTACCGAGTATTGGGTCAGCTTCTGGTTGATAACAGAGGCTTAATGCTGCTACGTGTCTCCTGCTCTTGTCGGCTCATTGCCATAGCCTCCATCACGGCCATTCGGCTTAGCTGAACTTTACTGCTCGCCCTCCTTGGGTTCCAAGATTGCAAGACACTGGTCAGCACAACAGGTATTTTGGCACTGCCGTCTTATATACCAGACGGGCTATAGTGCAACGTGCGTCATGCATGTTTGTAAGGTCTTGATGTCCATAGGCTAGGGTAGGTTGTAGGTCATCAGACCAGCGCATGACCTCATTCCAACATGGCATAACCATTAAAGACAGCCAAGTGGCATGAGAGTACAAATGCCTGGTGTTCTGAGACCCCCTGATGAAAGGTCATGGGAAGGAGGGAGTGTCCCCCAAGCCTTCAGTACGCCACAGGCCCAGGGACACAGACACGCAGGCTGTGGGGACTTGAGGCAGCAGGTCTTATGACATGCTTGCTGATCTGTCATCCTTCTCCTACCAGATACAATCAGAATATGACCCATGCCCTCCACAAGATCTGCCCAGTTTTCTGCGAAATCACAGGCGTCCACTATGTCTGAACCCTCTCATCAACATTCTGGAAGCTGATGTCAGTTCATGCAAGGTCTGAGCCATAGGGCCCAGTGGCGTACACGATATCAGCACAACCAAGGCTGCTCAACATCGGTCGAGCTTTCGGCTGTGTGGGCATGTCCTGGGGGCGAATGGGGAGGCGCATACACGGCACAGCTTTCCCGCTCCAACACCGCCAAAGGCTTCGTTTACAGAACCAGTTCTGTACCGACAAATGACTTTGTCCCCCTAGCGCTGCCTTACAATGAACGGTCAGTAAACCCGCAAGAAGGCTCACATAGAGGGTGTCCACGGGAAGCTTCACTTGAGTGTGAAACCGGGCTCTGTGTACTAAGGGAATCGGTGGGAGCACATCCTCACCTCCAGCCTCAACAACATCGCACTCCAAGATTTGATCCCGCAAGGCTAGCTTTAATGGCTGCACCCGTGGAAGCTCAAGAAGACCGCGGGGTAAGGACACAACACACACCATCCCCAGATGGGGACAGTCACAGCCAAGGGCATGATCGCGCAGCAAGCGTTCACAGCGTAGTGGTGTTAACCTTTGCAGACATGTCCATGCATGCCAGGCAACCCCGAGCCAAGCCAGCCATGAGCAAGTGCTTGACAGGCCTTGAGCACATGCGCAGCATCTGTACTGCGGGAACCATTCGTGGCGAGTGCGGACCCCACCAGCAGGCTGCCATCGCTGAAAAACGATATCTGTGGACGGATTATCTCGGGGTTCTGTCTCAAACTTTTTCTTTAAGCTTCATCTTTAGCATCAGGAGCTAGGTCATTCTGGATCGGCGGTGCCGGGAATTCGCAGTCCACATCGGTGTGGTGTTGGGGAAAGTTTGCAAGTTGCTCCATATGTACCAAGTTCTTTGTTGCGTCGATCATGTATATATTCTCTTCGTCAGGTCCATTGCTCAGTCGTAGGGGTTCTTCAAGGGTTCAGCAATGAACAGATGGGCTCCTCGGGTAGCAGCCATGATAGAGGGATGACAGAGGGCTCGCTGGGTCAGCGGATTATGGGGTGACAGAGGCAGCCAGGCAGAGACTCTTCTGGGTGCAGGACTGGTGAGGCACGACAGAGCGCCGTGATAGAGGGGAGGGGAGATGGTAGCCGATACAAGAGGTCCGTGCTACAATCGTTGCCAATTCCATTGAACACCCAAACACGGATTGTGGGTAGAGTGAAGGTGCGGAGTGTGTTGGCGTGTCAACCGACGAATAGTTTTTGCTTATCGGTACTGACCTTTCGGCCAGGATACTCATGCCGAAGGAGACCCTTAGAAAAGTGAATGGTGCTGCGAAGATCTGAACCACTGGGCGGCGGCGATCCCCAGGCCAGCTGTAGCATGCTTTGGATATGTGGAAACTGCGCCTCTAGAGTGTGGGATAAAAGCTGCCATATTGCATCCTTGATATGCTGCCACTGCATAGTACATGCTCTGCTCGGGAGGCCAAGGCCTCGGAGGCAGTGACCTTGTACATTGGGGGGTGGGGGGGGGGGGGGGTGAGATGGGGTTAGCAGGGGATGGAGAAAGGTGTGAGTGGGGGGGGGGGGCGGGACGGCGGCGTGCTGAAGACTTTAGTAGGGGCAGCAAAAGAAAGGAAAAACAAGTGTGGGAAGGCCTGACATGCGTGTTGTAGAATTGGGGGAGGTGCGTATTCCTGTCATGTATGATGATGATGATGATGAGATGATGTGATGATGATATGATTAATGAGATGAATGACAAGATTATTCTTTTGCCCTACCTTGGCCATCTATTTATACCAGGCTTGAAGGACTTCAAGGGGGACTTCAAGTGAACAACTATGAAGGATGCAAGAACTCAAGAACAAAAAAGCAGATAGCCTGGTAGGCATTTGGTGACGTAAACCTTCCCCAAACACCAAATGAATGTTGTACGTTTCTTTTTCGGCTGGCAAGCAAACCAGCTTCTACGCAGCTCCTGAAACTTGCCATGGCCAAACCCAAAAATTCCAGGAGCAACTGGGCAAAACTGACGATATCAGCTTCCTGTTTCTAGGTTGCTTAAGGCCAGGATGAAGAAGAGAGCGGGAGCCCCCTAGAAGCTGCATTGCTAATAGCTTGAAAATATTACAACTGATGAATTTGGGCTGAAAGAGGGTCCAAGATTGTCACTTAATGGGCTTGTTTAAATTAGCTAGTAGCTACGGTCCACGCCAATCGATTAAAGGGATACTCTTTCGAGTGATAATCTTTAGCTATAAACATAGAGGGTAATGGCGATCTGTGTGACACCACACCGCACCTGAAATGATTCACTCCATCCAGCTGGTAGCGTCAGGGCCGGACATCGAATGAGGCAGTCACACTAGTTGATTTGACGATACTGTTTGGCAATTAGCCATAACTACGAAGCACGGATATAAACATGCTTCGACTAGTAGTCGGAAGTGCAACGTTGACGGACAGGATGTATTGGGCAACATTGCATGCCTTCAGTTAACCATCGCACTGCCAATGACCCGACAGTTAAATCATGATCAGGGGTACCGTTGGGAAAGGCTGTTCCGCGACTTGGACACATACCAATGTTGATTTAAATCATCATAACAAAAAGCACGCAACTGATGACAACAAAATGTCGTACGAAGCAATACAAGACCCATGCATCTCTGAAGGCCTTGTAACTGCTGCTCTGCGGTTGCGCCTGCGGCACCATTGGCGGTGTGAGGGAGGAGAGAGGTTATTGGATGGATGGATGTAGGAGGGAGGGGAAGGGAAGGAAGGATTAACGGAAGAGGGAAGAAGGTTAAGGAGGGAGGGAAAGGGAAAGAAGGAAGGAGGGAGGAAAGGTAAGGAGGAAGGAAGGAAGGAAAGGAAGGACACAAGGATAGGTAAGTCCTCCAGGGGGGGTTGTCGTATTTAAGAAACTGCTCCAAGGTAATGCTTATTTGACACTGACATGAATTTAAACCAGAGAAGCTGGCCTCTTTCGCCTGAAGTGCCCAGAGCTTGCTTTCTTGATCTGCAGTGAACTCCACGCATTCCTTTTGCTAGTCAAGTACCACAGGCTTGCTGCCTGAATAATCACTACCAAGAGTGTTGAGTCAATGCTTGCTAGCATGAACTACACCAGCCTTTATTGAAGGTGCGCCCCGTGCGTCATCGATGCGACGAAAGTGTACTCTGTATACTGCGCGTCGATTATTAAGCCGTACACGGGAGCGCTTCACAGCAAAGATAAATTGCCGCTTTGCTTAAATATTCGACACAGGTCGCTGCATTTCCAGGCAACTTGCTTGGAAAACTGTGGCCCGAGAAGATCGAGGCGGCCACAGCGCCAATCAGGATTCAGCAAAAAACATGGCAGCGCGACGGTGATAATGCTCTCCTCAGCATTCTGTAGAGACGAATCTAGGCACAGAAGGCAGATGCACTGACGAAGAAGTCGCTGGGATTTGTAGGCTAAAGGACGCGTCTGTGGTAGCTATTTGGTAGTTATCCGTCGGTAAGCCCAGCGGAGAACGACGAGAAAGACTTCCATCATCCACGCTCGTGGACTGTGCCTGTAAGGAGTTCATTTGCACGTGCCGGACGAAAATACGCATCAACTTTCGCTAGGCGCACCACTCCACCCAGTCGCACACGCCTAAGTAATTTGGAATCCATTCCGCCAATGTGCTCTGCAAGACGCAACATGGAACAGTCTGGCAAACCTCTGGTCGCTAAATGGCAATATCAAGTCGGACGAACTTATCACCATAGTCGGACGAACATCATGTGTGAAATTATTGTTACAATGAGAATTTGAAGACAGTGAAAACCACTGATAAAGTCTGACCGGTACTGTAGCAGTACAATCGGCGACGCTGCCCCCTAATAGGGCAGGTGGTCGTCGAGGGCTGCAAGCTTAAGCAGTCCTGGCACAAACCAGATCTAGATGGCAGGACTAGGGAGGGCATAGCACTAGGGCAATGCCTGGGCGGGTGCCGGTACGTAGCCCTAGCTGGCCTGCGCGTTAAAGACTTGGCAGTCACTATGTCGGACGAACATCATGTAAGCCTGGAGAATTTGAGATAGTTGGACGAACTTGAGGCCGGAAGAAAAAAGATTCCAAAACCCTATACCGCCACAGGCGACTGCTGTATTCAGCGTACAGCGTGTGTTGTCAGCAGCATCTTATTACGCTGTTCTAGGACTTGTTCGGTGTTGGAATCTTTTTCGGCTCCAGGTTTTTTTGAAGGAACAAGTACTCGTCGTAGGACGCAAAGCAAGCGTCAGTAGTACCCGCGTCCGGTCTGTCATTAATCTCAGGGGAGTCTACCCCCTCGGGAACAGGGTCCTTGGGCAGGGTCTTCGGGTTGCTAGAAGTTGCATTGTCAGAGACTGCTCGAATTCTGCCTCTTGTCCGACTGCTGCGGATTGGTATGCCAGCCTTCAAATGCCTGAAAATGCCTCTCCTGCCACCTGCCTGTCAAGTTAAAAACTGTGACAACAAACTATGAGAAGGGTTTACCTGCGCACAAGGCGTGCAAGGTCACTCGCCAGCATCGAAGACAGGTCAATCGCCCCGATTCGAGATTCGAGCGGGGCATGAGTGTGTGTATGGGTGGGTGAATGGGTGAATGGGTGTGGGTGAGTATCTAGATAGGCAGGCATTAGTCTTATATGCCTGCCTACCTAGACAGATAGGCATGCATTAGTATGGGTGTTATGGTCTTATGGATGGGTATGGATCAGGGTACTCCAGGAGGGCCCCCGGCTCTGCAGCCTGAGGCGCAAACAAATCGTGTAACATTCCTCCTGCGACGCAACGGACCCTTCCTTCTGGTTATCCCTTATATCTTGTTACCTAATGGTCCGTTATATCTTGCTACCTAATGGCTTTTGGTCGTAATGCCGATTTGCCGATTTCTGATACTTAAACACATCCAGAAAATTCCAGAACTGAGGATTCAATTACATTGATCCATTATTAAATTGTTAATTCCCCCAGATATGTATCAAACCGTTATATCTTGCTTACCTAAATGGCTTTTCAGTCGTTTTGCCGATTTTGCTCCCTATACCTAGGTATATAAAGAAAAAATATATATAACGGGAAAATGTGTGTCGACGATTTATGATTTGCCGATTTGCCGATTTGCAGGCCTGGGTTATTGTCTGTTTGTATGAAAACCACGTATATGCCATCATGAACGAAGCCTCCAGATGCCTTATAATGTTGTAGCTGTGCTATTACCTGAAAATAAATTAAATGTGTTAAATTAATGACAACCATAATGATCCCTGTCAAAGTGTCAATAGAGTTCGCGCGCTGCTTTTATTGCCCCGAGCAGGAGATTTGAGCCGTCCGAATTCTGGCGATTTGAGCTGTCCGAATTCCGGCGGTTGCTGAAGCGCCGTTTGCCCAAGCGTCGTGTTCTCATAATAATGATGGTTAGCGCTGCTGCTGCTGTTGTCTCCTGTTTGTTGTTGGGTGGATTTCGAGCGGGGACAGAGCGATAGGTGCAGACACAGCGACAGGGGTGCGATTATTACGTCGGCCAGATGGATTGCCAGGCTGGGGCGGGGCTGGGGGCCCCCGCGCCCGCTCCGGGATTGCCAGACTGGGAGGTGGGGCTCCGCCGAAAATAGACAGGAAGTCGCGAAAAGTTTGGCAGTGAGGAATCATCGCTCATTGCAGAGAGAATAAGAGCATGTGCATGTCAGAAGGAACTGGTGCACGCGAAATAAACATTGTAGCAACACCACTAACTAAAATCGCCAAAACGTCAAATCGGCAATCTTCAAGACTATTTTTTTGAACGGACCCTCCTCCGCAGGACGCAACGGACTCTTTGACGTTGCATCTGCGACGGAGGACGCAGCGTCCTGAACAACCCTGGTATGGATGTGTGGGTGAATGGGTGGTATGCATGGGTATGTGTGGGTGAATGGGCCCCGGGGGCCGCCCGGGGGGCCGCCCCCCCGAAGACGAAGCCCGACACGCCAGCCAACTGTTTCGTAACTAACTGGCTTCGGTCAGCTCCATTCCGCTGCCACCTGTCGTTCCGATAGGCAACAGTCTCAGCCAATTTCCCGCGTCGCTTGCGATGCTGCCTAGGATTGTTTCAGCCAACTCTGTGCTGCCCACTCTGAGACACCTAGGAGGAGCTGAACTTGGCACAACGAGCATTGGGGGCACTGCAATTATGGTCGCATGCAACTGCCTGTTGGTCCTTGAATAAGCATACTCATTTTACATGCCTTTTCAGTCAACTCTGGTCCCCTCAACCTCTTCTGATCAGTTGGTCCTTGGTCTGGGGAGGAATAGCTTGGAGCTGGCTGTGTAGTGCTGGGCAAGATTGGAATGCCTGTGGAGGGAGATAGTGATGAGGGAAGTGACCAGAGGCTGCTTGTAACTCTGCAACAGCTTATTGACTTCCTTGGGGAGGTATGTGTGTGGCTGCGGGTAAGGGTGTGGGTGCCTTTATGTGTGCATGTGCCGTGTGTGAGTGTGTGTGTGTGTGTGCGCGTGTTATGCATTCGTGTGCGTGCGCATGTGCATGTGTGTAGGTGTGCGTGTGTGAATGTGTATATGTGCTCACGGATATGTGTTTGTTTCTGTGCTTGGGTCTGGGATAATGAACTAGCCTGTGCTGGTATGTGCAATTGTACATGTTGTTCCTGGATTAGTGCTTGGTAGGATTGGAATGCCTGTGGAGGTAGGCAGTGATGAGGGCAGTGACTAGATGCTGCTTGCAAATCTGCAACAGCTTGTTGACTTCCTTGGGGTGGTTTGTGTGCATGCATGGGTCAGGGTGTAGGTGTAGGTGTTTACTTGTTTGTGTCTGTGTGTCCGTGCGTGCGGGTCGGAATGTTTATGTGTTTGTGTATGTTTTTTTGTGTGCGCGCTATTTAATTAATTTATTATTAGGTCTGGATGAGGTCTACGTTTGTGAGCGTATATGTGTGCGTGTGTGTGTTTGATTTCAAAGAATTGTTTGATGGCGTTGTCTGTGAGGCCCACCGTGGCGTGGCCTGCCGCTGGCCGTTTTATGTATGCCCTGATTATCTGGATTATGTGTTATTGGTTTGCTTGTTTTGCTCTCTTGTGGCACATGTTAACCAGTGGGTCTTGCAAGTTCGCTCACATTGTGTCTCTCTCCCTCGCCCTCGAACATGTGTGTGTATGTATGCATGTATGTGTGTAAGTCTGTGTATATGTGTGTATGTATGCATGTATGTGTGTAAGTCTTTGTGTATGTATGTATGCATGTATGTGGGTATATGAGACCCATGGTGCAGTGTTAATAAGACTATCGTCTGCTGTGTGGACCAGTACACCATGGGCAGCAGACGACTAGGCCAGGTCTTATCAACGTGAACCCTCATTTTTGTTAGGCTCATATTGCACTGCTCATGGTGTTTTCTACTGCCTATTCAAATGTATGTGTGTGTACATATGCATGTTTGTATGCATGCATGCATGTATGTGTGTGGAAGTATGCATGCATGTTTGTATGCATGTATGCATATATTTGTGTATATATGTGTGTATTTACGTATGTGTATACATATGCATGTGTGTTTGTATGTGTGTATTTATGCATGCATGTATATTTGTGCGTATGTGTGCGCATATGCATGTATTTGTGTATGTATACATGTAAACATGTAAGTGTGTATTTATGCATGCATGTATGTATGTATGTATGTATGTATGTATGTATGTATGTATGTATGTTTGTATGTATGTATGTATGCATGCATGTATGCATGCATGCATGCATGTACGTTCGCGTGGTTTTAACGGTTCTCCTGTCAGACCCACTCAACTGATACTGTACTCCACATGTACTGCAGGTTCACATTGAAGCTTCAACTGATACTGTACTCCACATGTACTGCAGGTTCACGTTGAAGCTTCAACTGATACTGTACTCCACATGTACTGCAGGTTCACATTGAAGCTTCAACTGATATTGTACTCCAAATGTACTGCAGGTTCACATTGAAGCTTCAACTGATACTGTACTCCACATGTACTGCAGGTTCATGTTGAAGCTTCAACTGATACTGTACTCCACATGTACTGCACGTTCACATTGAAACTTCAACTGGTGTTGTACTCCACATGTATTGCAGGTTCACATTGAAGCTTCAACTGATACTGTACTCCACATGTATTGCAGGTTTCCATTGAAGCTTCAACTGATACTGTACTCCACATGTACCGCAGGTTTACATAGAAGCAACGGGACACACAGCGGCCGCCAGAAGAGTGATCAGAGACCTGCAGCACTGTCTTGAATTCTTGAGGAAGAGGTATTTTTGTTTTTCTTTGATTGCATGGTCACCCCCCACCCTCCCTTCCCCCAACCGACGACCCAAACACGTACTCCCCTTCTCCCTACCTCCTACCCGTCACTTGATGTGTGGGCTTTGATCGTGAAGATAGAGCAGATTTGTAGACTGTGCATTGAATTTACCAACAACTTGCGAGCGCTCAGATTCCAACCCCGCTGAGAACCCTGGACCTGCGCAATTGCGAAGCTACACACCTGCAGTTTCTTCTTCTTGTTGAGTGGCCCTGTTGGGTAAACTTCGCATTTCATTCAGTCAAAAATCGCAGTGATAAAGTTCACAATAGTCAATACAACGAAATGAGCTTGCATATATGGGATGATGCAAGAGCGCGCAGGGGGACAGAATGGCCTGATATATATGGCCTGATTGTCAGCTTGCGATGCTCATCAGATCTGGCAGCACGGTTTTGACGCATGGCCTCACGCATGGCTTGATTGTCAGCCTCGCAAACTTCCACAGGCCTGGCAGCGCTGGAGAGACGTCGACGCTTGTTTTCTCACTCACTAACACTGCCAATCGCGTTTATACATATATATATATATATATATATATATATATATATATACGAGGGGGGGCAAGGAAAAAGATTTCGTACCGCACGTTCGATATGGATAGAGAACCGCGAGCAATAGTCGATACAAAAAAAATCATGTCGATACACCCACGGGCGGCCGAGATACAAGGGGGTGGTGGTGGTGGGGGGGGGGGGGGGGGGGTCCGACCGTTTTCCCAATTTTATTTGTACCTCGTGTAACTTTCTTGCCAGTGCGAATTTTTGAGCGTGACGTACACCATTGAGAAGGTCTCGACGAGAGGAGAACAAATCTGAAGTCGTTAGTTAGTGACACCAAGGGTGTAATTGGTGAATCTCCCGGAAGGTACATCCAGGCTGGACGCCAGGCTGGACGTCACCCAGACCTTCGCGTCCAGCTTGGAACGAGCGGCAGTTGGGCGGAAAAAGGCGCGCGCGCAACGCGTTCTGAATTCCGGTCCCCTACCGTACGAAGTTCCTAAAGCAGTCGAGCCTGGGGTCGAGCACTCGACCCCCCCCCCCCCCCCCCCCCCCCCCCCCCCCACACACACACACACACACACACACACACACACACACCTTCCCCCCCTCCCCCCACCCCAAAACACACACACCACCCGAGCCGACCATCAGGCTCCAGAATACAAGTTGAGTAGATCAAGCCATGATAATGATGATGATAAAGATAAATAGACAGATAAATAACGCATTCAGTCGATTTTCGTGATCTTCTCCTAGGGCGCGGACGACTGCTGAGCGCCCAAGAAAGTTGTAAAAATACTAAAATCTAAATAACTTTGTCCAAACTTGATATTTATAAAATTTGGTTGTATGGTTGGAAAGGCCTTGCCGAGATGATGCTCATGGACCCCCCTTTCACTATGTAATACTGTCTGGGTGTCTAGATATGAGGTCTCAAAGAGGGGGAGGGGAGGGGGGTGGGGGGTGGGGGGGGGTCCCCGGGGGTCAAAATAACAACTTCCGAACGTGCGGGTCAGCCAACTTTATTCCTGCCCCCCCGTCGTATATATATATATAATATATATATGTTTGTCTTAAAATTTATTTTTCTGGGGCGGAATTCCCAACATAAGCTATGCAGGCCTTGCATCACATGTACGCGATGTCTCAGTTTTTTTCAAATGTGGAAGTGGTTTTTTCTAGCTTTAAGGTTTTAGGCCTCCTCCAGGGACAGCGTTTTATAGAGTTTATAGCTTTTTATAGCTTTAATAGCCGGGGTCAAAACGGGGTCAAAACTAGCGATCGCTATGTATAACGGGGGGAAAAATCCCTGCTACGTCTCCATACCTGTACCTAGCAACTGACTACAGTACTCAATGATCGCTATTCACTCATCACGTGTGGTCGTGTGGATTGGTGGTTTCTGTATTGAAAATTGGTACTCCTTGCCACGAGGCGTAAGTTTGAAGGGACCTCCCTGTTTGCTTGCACTGGGGAATGGTTACTGTGGCTTATTTGTTTCGCAGGCCGCCACTGCGCCTGAGCTCGGACTGCCCAAATGAAAAAAATACAACGTTTTTTTATTGAGGGATTAACCTGTATTGACCTATCAAAAGTGTGGGTTTGTTTGTTTGTTTGTTTGTCACAAACTACTATTTCAGGTTTTACTTCAAATCACAAAAAACGGCCCATTCTATACTATATAACAATTATAAGACTTATTTACACCGGACAGATTTTAATTTAAGAAATGTAGCTAGATTTGTTTTTACCGCCCTAAATGTAGGAGAGACTCGACGGTCACACCGGTCACACTAGAAGAGCCATTTAACCCTAAAGGGTTTGCGTCGACCTCAGCATCCATCGCAAGCCACCTGACGATGATTTCGAATGAGCGTTTCCCCACCCCACATGGCCACCTGCCCTTGCCGTTGCAAAGTGCGAACCAGGTACTTGCCAAAAGCAGGGGGGGGGGGGGGGGGGGGGGGGCAAAAGAAAAAAGTGAAAGACCCCCATCACCAAAAAAGTGTGAAGGCACCCTTCTGCAAACCTCCCCCTCCCGGCTCCGGAACCCACTGTACATCCACTATCTCAGCCACCACTTAGTGTTATGGTGTCTAATTATGCTCATTTAACAGGGTTTCCAAAGGCCTGTCCATTGAGGTTGGTCTCGAGACTATTGAGAATGTTTGAATCATAGAAAATCATCATCATTAATGTTACATTGTTCGGTGGGGCTTGGGGTCAGTCAATCAGTCAAAAAAAAGTCAGTCAAAAAAAAAAAGCAGTGAACAACCACGAGGTCACGCTATATACGTCGTTGTACTCGTTTTGATTTGGGCGTTGTTGGTGTGGAGAGAGAGAGAGAGAGAGAGAGAGAGAGAGAGAGAGAGAGAGAGAGAGAGAGAGAGAGAGAGAGAGAGAGAGAGAGAGACCCTGGACCCCCCCCCCCCTCCCTCTTCCTTGGGAATAATATGTGGTGGATCTCTCCCCCAATAGTATATATGGACTGGTATTTAGTAGAGGAACACCCTAGTTCCACTCCCATGTCATTCTGAGGGCTAGAAAAAAGTGCCTGAAAAGGACCTAATTGTTTTGAAAATGTCAGATTTTCCCTCGACCCCCCCCCCCCCCTCCCCCCCCTCCCCGGGGCCCCAAACTTTGGAGGACCATAACTATTTTTCTACTAGGCCAAATTAACAAATAAAACCGGATTCTTCATCCTCTCTATGATATCTACAAAGTTGGATGATGGGGTCATTTTGGTTTGAAGTTGCCCCCCCCTCGGCCCAAAGCTGCAATTATTGGGTTACATTTTAAGCATTTCAAATTCGTACCATCCAAACATGTGCGCATACATATGGTTTGGGAGCAGAATTGTTCTCAAAAATTCGAGGTAAAAACATTTAAGCATCCTATTCGACGAAACATTCCCCTTGGGCACTATGCTAGAATTAGCACATGGAGCCCCCATGCTCCCGGACTCCCGGACTGCCGTGGTGTCCCAGAGGGAAGTTCTCAAACTCTTCCAAGGCGGCAAGTCTGAATTGTGAATCTAGCAATGGGCTCGAACCACAGACTAGTCAGGCAAGAGGATTCTACTGAACCAACCAGCCTGAGCTCGATGATTGATGGTTTCTGTATTGCTGGTGCTGGTGCTCTCATTGCTAGTGTTGCTATGGTTCGTGATTGTGATCCAACTAAGCACTATGTCAACCTATCCATGCATGCAAACAAGGTTAAGGTTTAGGGTTTTAGGGTTGAGGACCCACACCCTAAACCTATCAGTTGAGCTTGGGAGCTAGCAAGCAGCTGCAGTTCGCAAGGGCACGAGGACTTGATGCTATGCCAGGCTTGGAAAGCAGCAATCCCCCCCCCCCCCCCCCCCCCTCCCCCCCCCCCCCCCCCATCACTCTCAGAGGTATTTAGGATATTGTGCCTCCCCATCTACCCACCACCAACCAACCTCCAACCTCCACCCACCAACCTCCAACCTCCACCCACCAACCTCCAACCTCCACCCACCACTCTCCAACCTCCACCCACCACCAATAGATCCAATGGCCCTGAGTTGCTGGAGCCATGGACACCCGTGCCCAAGGGCCCCCCCAGCAGCAACCTCCCCCCAACGCCTCCCCCCCCTGGCGGCAAGGGGGTGTTGTGGCACCCACACCCAGACCACTCCTCCTGGGGCAAGTGGGATGGAGCGCACCCCACATGGCCCTCACTCTTCTTCCCCATCCACACCTAGGGTCTCTGCTCAAGCCTCTAGAACCCCTGAAGGCCTTGGCGGCCAAAGGCGTACCCCTCCATCTGCCCCTACTTCCTCCACCTATTCTCGGCCCTCCCTGTCCAAGGCCTCCTCTTCTTCTCGAGCAGGTCTACCTGTCCGGGACAGGGCCTCGCCCCCCCTGCCTGGACAAAGGGGGGCCTCGCCCCCGGTCCGAGGTCGGGGGGCGGCCAGCAGTGGTCGGGGTCCTGGGCCACCAGGGGGGCGAGGCCCCCCTAGTGGTAGGGGACGGGGCGGGGGGAGTGCAGGGGGCTCCCCCTCTGCAGGGGGGCTTCACCCAACCCCAGGTTGGGGGCAGGAGGACCTGGCTGAGGGGGGGGCCAGCCCCCAGCATGCCTACCCCCCCGGTAGCACCCCGCCCTATGTCTCATCCCTGAAGCCTCTCCCCATCCCCTACGCCATTCCTTTTGACGAGCCCCCCCAAAACCATCCCTCCACACAACAAACCTTGCCTGACCACCCCCAGCCTTGTCAATCAAGCGGGAGCTGTCAGCCACCCCCCCAGCAGCCGCTCATCCAGCTCCCTATCTCCTACCGACGTGCGTTGCACAAGCTAAGTGAGGCGATGCAGCAGAGCGCAATGTTGTTGGAGAAGGGGCAGGAGCACATGCCCTCTGCAGCTGCCATGCCCACAGCGGGGGTGCTAGCTGGCAGTGGGCCCAGGGACCTCCCACAAAGAGGGAGAGGAGGAGGGTCAGGCCTGGGAGGGGAGGGGGGGCGGAGATAAGGGGGGCAGCGTCGTGGCTGTCACTGATGGCTTGGCTCAGGCAGTGTCTAGGTCTGGGAGATCGTTTGGAATGTCGTTGGAGAGCTACTATGGTACTGCTGGCGTTGCTGGTACCGCCAGCGCTGGTGCTGGTGATGCTGGAGGTGCACGGGCTTCCAGTGAGTTGATGATGCTGATTATTTATTTATTATATTCATTTATTTGGTGCTGATTCGGAAGGGGGCAACAAATTAAATGGATCAATTAATGAATGAGCTATTAAAAGTGATCAATTAATTAATGGATGAGCTTTTAAAGGGATACATTAATGAATGTGCTACTCAAGTGATCAATTAATGAATGAGCTATCAAAGTTATCAATTCATGGATGCGCTATTAAATTGATCAATTAATGAATGCGCCATTAACGTGATAAATGGATTAATGAACTATTAAAGTGACCAATGAATTAATGAGCCATTGAATAGTTAAATGAATGAGCCATTACAGTGATAAATTAATGAATGGACTGTTCAAGTGATACATTGATGAATGAGCTGTTAAAGTGATCAATGAATGAATGAGCCATTAAAAGATCAATGAATAAATGAGCCATTAAAGTATTCATTGAATGAATGACCATTAAAGTGATCAATGAATGAATGAGCCATTACAGTGATCAATGAGTAAATGAGCCATTTAAGTGATACATTAATGAATGAGCTGTTAAAGTGATCAATGAATGAATGAGCCATTAAAGTGATCAATGAGTGAATGAGCCATTTAAGTGATACATTAAAGAATGAGCTGTTAAAGTGATACATTAATGAATGAGCCATTTAAGTGATACATTAAAGAATGAGCTGTTAAAATGATCAATGAATGAATGAGCCATTAAAATGATCAATGAGTGAATGAGCCATTTAAGTGATACATTAAAGAATGAGTTGTTAAAGTGATCAATGAATGAACGAGCCATTTAAGTGATACATTAATGAATGAGCTATTAAAGTGATACATTAATGAATGAGCTATTAAAGTGATACATTAATGAATGGACTATCTAGTGATTAATTAGTGCATGAGATTATAAAATCCCACTTGCGCTGGGCTTGTGGGCAAACACATATTTGGAGGGCAGGAGGGACAGGGGCAAAATGGAGGAAGAGGAAAAATAAGAGGGGCAGTGAGAGGGGGAGAGGGCTGTGAGAAGAGGGAGGTGATGTTATGCACCTTTATAGCAATTCAGCAGATGGTTCGGATTTGGGCCTCCTAGTTCGTAGTTGATACCTCCACTTTCTCAGGCAACATTTCTGACAATTCTAAGAATTCTTGATTCTCTGGCCAAAATGACAGAATTCTCAGGCAAAATTCTCAAGTCCGAGGTACGAACTACTAACTACAAATTGTTTTGAAACCCAAATCCAAATCATCCGCTGAATGGCTATTAGCTGGCTCAACCAGCTTGCGGGAGCTGCCAAAATCTTGGGGTAGCCTAGTTGGTGGCGCAGGGAGCTGCCTAGAAGCTTCATAGTCAATTCACTGGCTTTTCGTTGCTGACCAAATTGCTGACCATACCTTAGGGACTGACCCAATTGTTGACCATACCTACATGACTGACCCAATTGTTGACCATACCTAAATGACTGACCCAATTGTTGACCATACCTAAATGACTGACCCAATTGTTGACCATACCTAAATGACTGACCTAATTGTTGACCATACCTAAATGACTGACCCAATTGTTGACCATACCTACATGACTGACCCAATTGTTGACCATACCTAAATGACTGACCCAATTGTTGACCATACCTAAATGACTGACCCAATTGTTGACCATACCTAAATGACTGACCCAATTGTTGACCATACCTAAATGACTGACCAAATTTCTGACCATAGCCAAATTGCTTCAAGCTATAGTCTGGGACCAGTACTTCACTTGGTCACTTCTATAGAAAACAAACCCCTACACTAAACAACAACTTCCGATTATGCAATCTGATAACTTTATTCTTGCCTCCCCACCCCACCCCACCACCACACCACACCCACCCCACCCCCACCACCACCCCTACAAGCATATTATTATACAGGTACCTACAAATATTTTTGTTATAAGCTCAATAATCATTTATCGTCCCTCTTTCCTTGTCCTCAGTCGTCTGTCTTCAGTTCTAATCGACTGATCTAATGTAATTGACTTATCAAATCGACTTATATAATCGACTAATCTAATATAATCAATTATATAATTGACTTATCAAATCGACTTATATAATCGACTAATCTAATATAATCAATTGATATAATTGACTTATCAAATCGATTTATATAATCAATTAATATAATCGACTTATATAATCGACCAATTAAATTGACTAATATGATTAACTTTTATAATCGTCTATTATAATCGTCCGATCAAATTGACTGATATGCTCGACTGATATAATCGACTTGTCAAATTGATTTATACAATCGACTTGTCAAATTGATTTATACAATCGACTGCTCAAATCGACTCATATAATTGACTAATATATTCGACGTTTATAATTGACTAAGATAATCAACTGATCTAATTGATGTATCAAATCGACTTATACAATCGACTAACCTAATCTGCTTAGTATGCTCCCTGGTTTCCGTGGGTATCGCAGGGGGGGGGGGGGGGGGGACTTGGAATCTGAACACGGTGAGCTGCCCAGAGTTGGCTGAAAAGCCATGTAACAATCCAATCCTAATATGGAAGTTTTTTTTTACCCTTGGGCGTAAGTTGAAGGAACATTCCCGCTCGCTTGCACTGGGGGAAAAGGCAATGATAACGCCTGGTGGGGCGTGGTATTAAGGGAGCCCCGTCTTACAGCAGTGGAGAATGGGCTGCTACTTTACCTGGACAGTGCTACCATGGCGGTTGACAGCAACCGCGGACACTAAAGCACACCCGTAGGGATTCGAACACTGCACCTTGTTTCAACAAGATCTACCATTAAGCCATTCGTCGAACCGGGATTGCACTGGGGAAGGTTACTGTGGGTTGGGCTGAAAAGCCATGTAACTGTCCATTTTGTTTTTTACACCTTGCCACGGGGCGTGAAATTGAAGAAACCTTCCCAATTGCTTGCACTGGGGTACTGGGTTACTATGAAGGGTTTTGCTCTCGCAGGCTGCTACTAAATCCTAATATGCTTGTCTCCCCAAACTGCAGAGCTACCGGTCCAACAGAAACGTGCCCAAGTTCAGTTTGCATCCTTGGTAGCGGCACACACCTGGTTGATACAGGTGCGCATCTTGTGTGTGTGTGTACGTGCGTGTGGGTGGGGGTGTGGGTGGGTGGGTGGGGGTAGCCTGCCATATTGATTTTTATGAGCCACATATAGAATTGTATCAAGCGTACATACACATCTATATTTTGTGGTTGATACAGGTGCGCTCCTTGGGTGGATGGGTGGGTAGGGGTTGGGGGGTGGGGTTGGGGGGTGGCCTGCCTTATGGGTATATATGAGCTACAAATTATTGTATCAAGATTACATACACATCTATACTTTGTGGTTGATGCACCTTATGAGTTTTTGGGTGTGTGTGTGTGGAGGGTGGTGTGTGTGTGGGTGGGTGTGTGGGTGGGGGGGGGGGTAGCCTGGCATATGGGTATTTGTGAGGTGGGTACTTAGGGGGTGTAACTAAAAATACACATACATCATTTGTTAGTAAGCTCATGGCCAGTATAAGCAGGGATATTCTTTTCGGCTCATTCTTGGCAGATTTTAGGCAGCTTCCTGAGCCAGCCACTGCACTGCACCAAGCTATTTCAGCCCTTTTGGGCAGCTGATCGTGCCAGCTTCGAGATGCGCTAGGTTGCGTTCGGTTTGGCTGAATAGCCAGTCAGGGGAGCTACCTAGCAGCTGTTACTCATAGCAGAATAGAAAAGCTATGACTATAAGTATCTAAGAAGCAATGCATGGACATCTCGAGTTTCCTTGCACTGCAAATTTGAGGGGTCTTTGCCACCCTTTTCAACACTCTTTTCTGCACACCTACAACACCCTTCCCACCCAGAATGCACCCGTACAAACCCGATGAAAGGGTGGCGTAGATTGGCAGTGTTTTTTCCATGCACTCTTCTGCAGCCAACATGCTGAAGCTCCACCACTATTTTTTTGTCCAATGACACCTTGCCATTCCATCGCTGCATGGCGACGCATGGGTCTGGCTAATCTCCCTCACCCCGTCACCCCCTCAATCCCTCACGCCTCGCCCCTTCAACCCCTCACTCCCTCACTCCATCACCCCATCACTCCATCACTCCGTCACCACATCCCCCCCCACCCTCTCACCCCCTCACCCTTAACGCCCCACCCTGACCCCCTCACTCCCTGACCCCCTGACCCCCCCACCCTCTCATACCATCACCCCATCACCCCCTCACCCTTCACGACTTACCCCTCACTCCGCCATCCCTTCATCCCATAACCCCCTCATCCCCTCACTCCCTCACCCCATCTCCCTCTCACCCCCTTCCTGGCCTTGCCACTGAGGTTTTGCAGATCACGCCATCATGTGTTTCCTCACACAACCCTCTCTCACCCCACGCCATCATGTTTTTCCAACCCACGCCATCCTGTGTTTCCTCACACAACCCTCTCTCCCCCCAACAATCCACCCTTCTTCCCTCTGTCCCTCTCCTTGACCCCCCTCAAACCAACCTCACCCCTTACTCCTCACCTCTCACCCTTAACGACCCACCCCTCACCCCATCACCCTCTCACCCTCTAACCCCCTCACCTTCCTACACTCTAACCTCATCACCCCCGTACCCTCTAACCCCCTCACCCTCTTACACTCAAACATGCATGGCTTGCATAGGCCCTTAGGGAGTTGGCACAACAGGGATGTACCTCCAGCGGCGTACCGCCTGAGAGCTTGCTTGCTTTGTTGGCAGCAATCTCGTCGGCAATGCCACAGTACGACACGGCCATAGCTGGCCTTGGTGCAACTGCTAGCCTGGGCATTGCAGTGGGTGATGGTGTAAATAGCAGTTTGCAAGAAGGAGCGGCAGAGGCTGCAAGATTGGATGCCAGTGGCTGTGGTGAGCTGGGGGATAAGGAAAACATGGAGGCGGCAATCAGGTGGGGATGTCTCTTCTTGCATCCCACTGTGTTAGCATACACATGTTGCATTATTTGCATATGCATGTGCACGGCCGCTGCCAGTGCTTGTGGTGTGCTGGACAATAAGGAAAAGATGGAGGTGGCAATCAGGTGGGGATCTCTCTTCTTGCATCCCACTGTGTTTGCATACACATGTTGCATTATTTGCATATGCATGTGCACGGCCGCTGCCAGTGCTTGTGGTGTGCTGGGCAATAAGGAAAGCACGGGGGCAGCAATTTGGTGGAGATATCCGGATATCGCATCGCTGTCAAAGACTGTGGTGTGCTGGGCGATAATGAGAGCGTGTAGGTGGAATGAGGTGGGGATACACCTTCTTGTATCACACTGTGTTTGCGTATGCTTGTCTACTAGTTATATGCGAGTGTTTGTCAGTCTGCATGCATGTTTGTACCAACCACACTGGTGGCTCAATAGCTGCCAGTGGCTGTAGTGAGCTGGGGTATAAGGAGAACATGGAGGAGGCAATGAGGTGGGGATGTCTCTTCTTGCATCCCACTGTGTTTGCATACACATGTTGCATTATTTGCATATGCATGTGCATGGCCGCTGCCAGTGCTTGTGGTGTGCTGGGCAATGAGGAAAGCACGGGGGCAGCAATTTGGTGGAGATATCCGGATATTGTATCGCTGTCAAAGACTGTGGTGTGCTGGGCGATAATGAGAGCGTGTAGGAAAAAACATACATACATACATGCGGTGGAAGGTAACTCCAGATGTCCATGCATTACTTCTCAGATACTGATACTCATAGCTTTTCTATTCTGCTATGAGTAACAGCTGCAAGGCAGCTCCCCTGACTGGCTATTCAGCCAACCTAGTGCATCTTGAAGCTGGCACGATCAGCTGCCCACAAGGGATGAAATAGCTTGGTGCAGCGCAGTGGCTGGCTCAGGAAGCTGCCTAAAATCTGCAAAAGAAAGAGAAATTATACCGTAGGCCATGAGCTTACCAACATATGATATATGTGTATTTTTTGTCACCTTCCCAATCTGCCCACCTCACATATACCCATTTGGCAGGCTACCCGCCCCCCCCCCCCCCCCCCCCCCCACCCCCCCACCCCCCACCCCCCACCCCCCACACACACAGACAGACAGAAAAAACACATAAGGTCACCCCACCCCCGTGGAATGAGGTGGGGATATCCCTTCTTATATCACACTGTGATTGCGTACGCTTGTCTACTTCTACTAATATTTGAGTGTTTGTGAGTCTACGTGCATGTTTGTATCAACCACACTGGTGGCTCAATAGCTGCCAGTGGCTGTGGTGAGCTGGGGTATAAGGAGAACATGGAGGTAGCAATGAGGTGGGGATTTCCGGAAATCATATCGCTGCCAGTGACTGCGGCTTGCTGGGAGATAAGGAAAACAATATTTTGAAGACGACCGTACACAGCCTTCACATAAACCCACCAAGCCTCTTCACACATCAAGTATCACCCCTGAAACGAACATTTTCAACGCTTTGTTACATTGAATAGGAACAGGGTCTCACAATGATGACTGCACTTTAATTACTAAACTTAATTACTAAACCCTAAACCCTAAATGTGTGAAGCAAACACTTTCAACGCTTTTGTTACATTGAATCGGAACATTTGGTGTACCCAGACAAATCCAAAGGCTCATGAATGTACATTTGTTGTACCCAGACAAATCCAAAGGCTCATGAATTTGAACATTTTTGCCTCACAACGCACAGTGTGATACCACTTACACCTGTACAAGTAAATGATGCAACACCCTTCCACAACAATGGTGAGAGAACAAAACACGTAATTTTGGTGTCGCTGGTTTGTGTCGGGAAACCCACCTCCTGGGGTGGAATACCTTTCACAACAAAAAATACGAGGCCACTTCAACAGACGGCCTGAAAGGGCAGGACTACGCCTAACCACGACACGACACACCTCAACACATGTAGCCCATCACAACGCACCACATAACGTCACGCCAGTACCAGTCCATGTAGCCAGACTTAACAAACATACAATCAGCAGGCGGTCCCCTGTAGATCGGGTATAGCTATAATGCTATAACCTCATACCACACACTACTTGACCCAAATGAGCTGGCGACCTCAGCTTAGAGCTACCGCCAGACTGTAAACAAGCAGTTGTACAAACATGTGCTATGCACGTGGAGGGACCAATTGCTGCCCCCCTCAACTGTGAGCTAGCACTAGATTGCAAACAAGCAGTACAACCAACCTAGTACCGACCTGTGCAATGTAGGTGGAGGAACCGATTCCTGCGTGCACTCGTTGCACAGGAGGAGGCCACCCTTGGTAGGGAGGATCCCCATGCCCCCAAAGGAGCTCCTAACGGCAGGGGGCAGACCTCTGGCTTAGCTTTGAATGCAACTAGGAGAGGCCACGCCCCAAGGGCTGTGAGACGGGCAGACAATGCCATGACCTCTGTATCTCCAGCAGGTAGGGGTAGGGGACTCATGCTTGTGCTCATGCCCGTGCTGAAGATCATCTTCGTGCCCATGCTCATGCTGGGGCTGATTCTCATTCTCGTGCTCATACTCATGCTCATGCTTGTGTTCATGCCCGAGCTCATGCGTATGCTCATGCTAGCACTGATTCTCATTCTCATGCTTATGCTCACGCTGATTCTCATGCTCGTGCTGGTGCTCATGCCCGTGCTGAAGATCATGCTCGTTCTGGTGCTCATGCTCATGCTTGTGTTCTTGCCCGTGCTCATGCGTATGCTCATGCTGTCACTGATTCTCATTCTCATGCTGGTGCTGGTGCTCATGCTTGTGTTCATTACTGTGCTCATGCGTATGCTGGCGCCGATTCTCATTCTCGTGCTTATGCTCATGCTGGTGTTCATGCTCATGCTGGTGTTCTTGCCCGTGCTTATGCGTATGCTGGCGCTGATTCTCTTTCTCTTGCTTGTGTTCATGCCCGTGCTCATGCGTACACTGGCGCTGATTCTCTTTTTCTTGCTTGTGTTCATGCCCGTGCTCATGCGTATGCTAGCGCTGATTCTCTTTTTCTTGCTTGTGTTCATGCCCGTGCTCATGCGTATGCTGGCGCTGATTCTCTTTTTCTTGCTTGTGTTCATGCCCGTGCTCATGCGTATGCTGGCGCTGATTATCTTTCTCATGCTGGGGCTGGTGCTCATGCTTGTGCTCACGATCATGATCATGCTGGTGCTGATTCTCATTCTCGTGCTCATGCCTGTGTCACGCTCGTACTTATGCTTGTGCGCATGCTCACGATCATGCTCTTACTCGTGCTCGTGCCTGTTCCCATTATCATGTCCATGCCCGTACTGGCACTGATTCTCACTGTCATGCTCGTGCTCATTCCCATCCTTTTGTTCGCTCACGCACTGACTCTGACACTCGTCCACGCAATATCACAAACACACACGCATCCTATTTACCACTATTTGTCTTACAGATGCCCATCGCATAGATAGACCAACTAGACCTTAGCTAATAGATAGATAGACCAACTATACACTTTTTGAAAGTATTTGGGGGACCTGTTGGGTGAGTCTGGCTGAGGGCCAAATTCATTCACAAAGAATAAACAGGGCTAGATAGAGCTCATAGGATCGCTTATGTTGGGACTTCCAAAATCCTGAAATTACGTGTAATTAATGGTTGGAAGACCCTTTTTTGTCTTGCATTTGCATGTGTTTTTGCATTTGTATGTTACAGTCCAGGGGTAGGCCAAATAGGCTAAAGATTGCCTAACCGTGACAGGAAGGGCTAGCAAGAAAAAGCATAGATGAACTGAACCCAAAACAATATCTTTACCAACGGGGGTCTGAGTTCTTGCTACAGTGATAATATAATTCAAAAAGATAATTAAAGCATCATCCCACATGGGATGTCTTGCAGATGCACATTGCATGCCCCAACCCTTGGGCCTGGCCCATTTTGACCCACACTTACACATCCAAGGGTCGCACAGGGGTCGCACCAAGCCGTACAATGTGTGACCGGTCACACAAATAAAAACACTGTTGGGCCTATGGCTACCCTCATCCATCCCACACCCACACCTAGCCCACGCACGGCCACCCTCACATATCCCACACCCCTACACGCCAATGAGTCAACATGCCGAGCAAGAAACACATCCACACACACACACGCCAATGAGCCAACATGCTGAGCCACAAACACATCCGCACACACACACACATCCAGACAAACTGGAAATCCCCCCCCCCCCCCCCCCCCCCCCCCCCCCTCACCCACCCACACCCACACCCACACCCACACCCGCCAATGAGCCAACATGCTGAGCAACAAACACCACACACACATCCAGGCAAACTGGATATCTACATACCCCCCCCCACCACCACCACTACCACCACCACTCCTCACCCCCCACCCCTCACCCCTCACCCCCTCACCTCACTACCACGTTTTTGTCTTGCAGATGCCGACCACATACCCCTACCCGTGCTCACGATCATGCTCATTCTCACTCTCATGCTGGCGCTGATTATCATGCTGGTGCTCATGCTCATGCTCATGCTCACGCTCATGCGCATACTCATACTCATGCTGGTGCTCATGCTGGTGCTCAAACTCATGCTCTTGCTCACAATCGTGCTTGTGCTCATACTCATGGTCTTGCTGGTGCTCAAACTCATGCTCTTGCTCACAATCGTGCTTGTGCTCATACTCATGGTCATGCTGGTGCACATACTCTTGCTCGTGCTCATACTCATACGCATGCTCATATTGGCGCTGATTCTCTTTGTCATGCTGCTGCTCATACTCACGCTCGTGCTCATGCTCACCCTCATACTCATACTCATGCTGGCGCTGATTGTCATACTCATACTCATGCTCATACTCACGCTTATGCCTGTGCTCACGACCTCTTTTTGTTGTCTTGCAGATTCCCATCGCATGCCCCAACCCTTGGGCCTATGGTTACCCGACCTGTACTGGGAGCCCCTGGCCGCGCCTGCCTCTACAGGCTGGAGAATGGCTCTACCCTCAGGCTCTCATCCTTGGCAGCCCTCCTTAAACCAGGTAGTTACGTAGTGTGTTGCATTTTCCATTGGGTGGTGGTGCTGGGGTCGAGGTGGTGATGGAGTGGTGGTGCTGGGGTGGAGGTGGTGGTGTGGGTGATGGAGTGGTGGAGGTGGGGTGGAGGTGTTGGGGGTGGTGATGGAGTGGTGGTGCTGGGGTGGAGGTGGGGTTGGGGGTGTTGATGAAGGTGATACTGGCACGTGTGAATTGGTGCTGGCAACATGAACTCTGCACAATGAACTCGGTCAAGCTGAGGGCACATTTGGAGTCCAGAAGGGCACCAGGAACAAATATAATCACAATCATTATCCTCATCATCCTCATATGTAGGGCAACATGAAACAATTCCTATGCAGCGTCGCAAACGACGCGGAAAATTTGCGCGAAGTGTCGGCAACGGAACGACAGGTGGCAACGATGGAGCTGATCAAAGCCACTTAGTTATGTGACAGTCAGCTTCGTCTCGGTCGTCGGTCGGACGGTCGTCATTTGGACGGTCATCAATCGGACGGTCAATGGGGTGAATCTGAGGGCTCACGCCCCCCTGAAGAGGGAGCTTCGGCAAAACAAATCCTCATCCTCAACCTCATCCACATCCTCATCAGTGGGGCACCAGTACAAAATGCAGTCGTCATCATCACCATTAGGGTCCCCAAGGTTTAACCCTTTTTTTTATTTTCATGTTTTTTTGTTATCTTATGTGAAAATCATCACATTGGGTATGACTTGCAGTTAGGCCCTTTTAGTTCTTTAAAAATGTGGTGCATGTCCATCCTTTTGCTAGCTGCTACCAGTGTTTTTTATTTCAGATTTCTGTAGTCCAGGTTGAGTAGCTACATGGGCTACTCAACCCTGATTTCAGGATAGTTGCGTAGCCATTGCATGGCGGAGCGCGAAGCGCGGAGCCTGGTGGGGTCGGGGGGCAGCGCGTCCCGATATCGGGGGGGACCGGGGGGCGTAGCATTCTACGGAATGGCGACGGAATGGCGACGCGTCATCGAAAAATGAAACACTGGCTGCTACCTGTATTCCCATGCCTCAAATTTGATGTAAATAGGCTATTTACGTTCCACACACACACATCTAGGCTAGAATAAAATATTTAAACAATTAAATGGACCAAGTTTCAAGCTATGTTTGGCTATCCATGTGGCATGTTTGGGGGATACATGGAGTACACATCCATTGGATCTAGAGCTTCTAGGTGTGCACCATGGGCCACATACTTGCATATATATACCACATGAAACTGCCTAGGCACCCCTATTAAGGCATGCCTAGGTAGGGAATACTCATGGTGCCCATGAGGCCTAGCCAGACCTTCCCCCCTACATGTAGGTGCACCCTATGCATCCCCCAAGTATGCCTCGTGACTACCTAGGCAAAGGTTGCAACTTGGTCCGATGAGTTTCCCATTTGAATGTCGCATACCAGGAATATATCGCCAGCCGGGGACCAACTGGAGCGCCAATCTCGCTCCACCACCGAGCCTGGCCTTGTTGAGCCCAAACAATCTTACTATGATGCAGTATGGAATATGAGATTCGCCGAAAGCATCGCTAGGGTTATTAAAAGTGGAACCATAGGGCTAAGCCCTGTGCGCCCTGCATGATCATCACCACCATCTACACCATCATCATCACCACCACCATCACCACCGTCATCATCATTACCACCATCCACAGCAGCAGCACATCACCATCATCACCACAATCACCACCATCATCATCATCATCATCATCATCGTCATCCTCAATACATCAGTAGACAACATAAACAAATCACTTGTGCTTACAGGGTGCAGCGTTTGGACGTTCTCAACAACAGCTGCAGCTATACCTGATGCAGTTACATCTGGAGGCTGGCGTGGCTTCTTCTCTTATCCCTGATGGCCCACCGCCCTCAACTGCAGAAGTGGAGAGGGTGAAGCGGGTGCTCAGTGGGGGGGCTGCAGCCTCGGCGCTAATGGGGTACGAGACCAAATTGAACAGGTGTGTTACCGTAGTACAGTACAGTTCAATACAAATTCAGCTGGTGTAGTACAGTACATATTGGACAGGTGTGTTACCGTAGTACAGTACAGTTCAGTGCACATTGAACTGGTTTAGAACTGTACAAATTGACAGGTGTGTTACCGTTGTACAGCACAGTTCAGTACACATTGAACTGGTGTAGTTTAGTACAAACTGACAGGTGTGTTACCGTAGTACAGCACAGTTCAGTACACATTGAACTGGTGTAGTTCAGTACACATTGAACTGGTGTGTTACCGTAGTACAGTGCAGTTCGGTACAAATTGAACTGGTGTAGTTCAGTACAAATTGAACATATGTGTTGCTGTAGTGTACTTTTCTCAAAATCTGTAGAACGTTTCAATATGTCTTGCCTTTAGCGGTTCAGACCCATGTATCTCCCACCGACCCTAAGTGCGCCTTCTCTTTTGTAGGAGTGGCAACGCCATTCGAACTGAATCCTCGGTGTGGCTAGTCTGTGTCAGGAGACCTACCTCCTTTCACAACAAAAAAAAACAAAATGTAGCTTGCTGTGATCTGCAGCTTCTTGTCTGAAGATCCCCCCTCCCCCTCCCCTCCGCCAGACTCTAACCCATTCCATCCACACCAACACCCACACCAACAGGCATGCAATCCATCACCACCAGACTCACCCTCTCCACCCCCACCCCCTCATCCACTGCACGCAGGTATATTGCACGTTGCCGGTTAGCCAACATGTTTCTCTCAAAGGCTGCATGGAACAAGGGGTGCTGCATTGTGCATCTTGACGAGGAGCAGCAACAAGGGGTGCTGCAGTGTGCACCTTAACGAGCAGCAGCAAGAATTGAATCAACAAGGGGCACTACAGCAGTTTCACTCACTCATTGAATGTTAGTTTTCGCGCCAAGCAGTGGCCCTGTCCATCTAGCACATGTTTTCTTCTTCGTTTCCGGTCGTTTCGGTTATTTCTTCTTCGATTTGGTTAACTAGTGACCTTATAAATGAAAGAGTGCCCAACAAATTGCAGTTCAAAGGCCAAGACCTACCCATTAAAGAGGAATTCGTTAACTTGGGAATTATCTTCAAGGAAAACATGTCAGGAATGGCGGCACACACGATGCTGATGAAAGAACGTGTTGCCTCTAACCCATACAATCTGAAAACGGTGCAACGAGATGGATCTCGCACATTCCAATACTTGAATTTGTCTGTAAGGCACACTAATTCAACCTATACATAACCATGGGTGTGAAGTGTGGGCTCCAGATCGTCTGGTTAATACTAATACTTCTCGTGGTCTCGAAGGAAAATGTGCAACTACCGTATTTTGAATAAGTTAATGAAAATAGTTTTGCAGACTGCGACTCGTGGGACTGCAGGATCTCGGTGATGCTTCTGTTTACAGATAAGATGATTGCAAGACAAGCTTCCAGTCCATAAGTAGACGATAGAGAAGGCGGCCGCGCAGGGCCTACCGATGCTACTATAGTAGTACACTAGCTGGCTGGTGGTCCAGTGCTACAGACTGACCAGACCTGGCGTGTACTAGGTCGCTATGGTACGACCTATAAGTCGTACCATAACATATTGGTTTAGAGATAACACCTCTACTGACTTGGTCCTATGTGAGCTTACTCAATAACCTACATGGGCTCAGTGGTTGGGACAATAATGTACTGGCTTTGGGAATACAATCGTTGATCGTCAGGACAATAATTGTGTGAAAAGAGCCTTGCTAAAGAATTTTCTAATGGCCACCAGGTATAGGAACAAACAATTTTGGTCTCATGGATTACTAAGATGCATTCAGAGATTAAGTCTTGTAGAACAGTTTTATCAGCATGGTTCAGCTACACTTCCTCTTGGGGCTAGTCCCACCCAACTCGGCCCCAATGTCAAATGGGCCTTGGCCGGAGGCCAGTTCAGTTTTCGTCCCAATCAGGCGAATGATGGCAGCAGGGAGGCTCAATAAAGGCATCCTAATAGAAGCACAAAATATGTAACCAAGGCAGACCAGGGACTGCTTTGAATTAGTATTATTATTACTGTTATTATTATTATTATTATTATTATTATTAGTGCACCCAAGTGCGCCCTGTGACAAGGCGTGGGTTTCAGGACTGGTCACTAATTCAGCTGCTTCAAAGGCATCCCCATAAATTGTTTCTCCTTGGTCTGTACTCCGTAGCTCCCACAGATCCGCCGGCGCCGCCTCTCGACCATGCTTCACCTTCCAGTGGGCAGCTATGTTGACATGTTGTACTTCCAGAAGAACTCGGCACACAAGGGGCATTGGAGTTGGGTGTTGGTGCACTTGAGCCCATCCATGCCCACCCATCCATATACCAACCCATACCCACCCATCCATACCCACCCACCCATCCACACCCACTCATTGTCACATATACCCACCCATTCAGCCACCTATTCACAGACCCATACCCACCCTGTCGATTTCGGAGTCTGGTGTCAGGAACTGCTAGGCTACGGGAGTTCTTTAGGACATCTAGATCTAGATGTCCTAAGGAACTCCCGTAGCCTAGCTGTTCCTGACGATGTCCCAGGGCAGGATCCTTTCGACGGTGATTTCCTGTTTGACTGTCCTAAGACCGCTATCAACGGTTTGGGGCATGAGGTGGAGATGTTACCAACTCCAGTTGACTTGCCTTTGGGGACTGTGGTGGGAACTGGGTTCCGCATGCGGCTTTGCGACCGGAACCCTGCACCCGCCGTGTTCCCCATTGTAGTGAGTTGTGTGTGTGGGGGTTCTGATCTTGTAGCTGCACTGCCTGTATGGACCTCCCGTGGACCTCAGGACAGTTCACCTATTGTATGCCCTTCAGGAGATGGTGGTGGTATTGGGGATATATAGTCCGAGACAGGGTTTGCAGCCAGGACCCAGTGTTGCTCCTGGGCCTGCTGCAGCTCTGCCTGATGTGCCTCTAGGGACTGCTCTCCATGCTCCTGATAGTCGCACTTCAGAGCAGGAGGGAGTAGTCGAGGGCTCGGCCGAGGTGTCTGAGATATATTCGCCCACGAGCACGTTTGCTCCTGGTTGGGGAGGAGCATCTGATGTAGGAGAAGTTACCCCTGTAGGAGCTGGACAGTCAGGAGTTACTTCAGACCCTGTACTGCCAGACTCGCCGATTTGGAGTAGGGCAGTGATGACTGCACCTGTTAAGGCGGTTATGACCCAGCCTAGATTTATTGCACCCCCTGCCCCTGAGTTAGGATCTAGGCACAGTCGTAGGGCATCGGGACAGGCACCGAAGATGACTGGGCTGGTTACACCCCCTAGGGCTCCTAGGAGCACTGTTAGCGACTTGCCTGTAGTGCCTGCGTCACCAGCCGTGGAGTCGGTGCGACATCCACCTGCTCCCAGTCCGGCAGGGCCGTTATCATCATACCTTGATGATGCCCCTGCATCGCATAGCTCTGATGTTATCGATAACCCTCTGTTTCATGATACGTCCATGGGACCTAGCTCTGTCTCGGCGGGTACAGACACACCTGAGCCACTGTCTGAATCCCCTGGACTCGCACTGCCTGCCTTTGTTTCCACTTCCACTGATCTCACTTACAACCAAGCAATGGCTCAGACAAACCCTGACAGGGATGGCTGGCTCTTGGCTATGCGAGACGAGATGGAATCTCTCCATGCTCACAACACCTGGCAACTTGTCAAGTGCCCTGATGGGGTCAAACCCATCAAGAACAGGTGGTGCTTTGTTATCATGCTCGGTGAGAATGGCAAGGTAGTGAGGCAGAAGGCTAGGGTGGTAGCTAGGGGTTCTTGCAGACGTATGGGATAGACTATGACTTGACCTTTGCCCCTGTGGCCTCTAAGTAGTCCACCTTGAGGACCTTGCTTGCAGGCATGGTCCATAACAAGATGTATGCTAGACAGTTAGATATCAAGACGGCTTTTCTTAATGGGGTACTGGAGGAGGAGATTTACATGGAACAGCCTCAGGGGTTTGTTGTTCCTGGAGGTTGGGTCTGTAGGCTAGTCAAGAGCCTTTATCGGCTCAAGCAGTCTCCTCGCGCTTGGAGCGAGGAGGGGCTTCGGGTTCTTCGGATCGCAGGATTTACTCCTGCGCAGGCTGATCCTGCGCTTTTCATTCGCCTTGAGGCCGACGGTACTGTATCCTGGGTGCTGACCTATGTAGATGATTTCTGGATTGCACTGCGCTGTATGGTTCTGGATGCGAAGATCGTTCAGATAATGCGCAAGGAGAAGTGGACGGTCACTGAGATGGGGGTTCCGAAGGTGTTCTTGTCCATTGACTGCGACCTGACCCTTGACAGTGATGGGCGATGTGTTTCCATCGTTATCAGCCAGCACAACCAGATCTTTGGTATGCTGGAGCGCTATCCCATTGCCACTGACCAGTAGTAGATGAAGCATTCAGTGCACGTTCCTATGATCAGTGGGGCAGTCACCAAGCATGCTGCTGGCAGCCCTAGGCTGCCCAACAGCCCTAGGCTGGCCCCTAGGCTGCCCAACAATTTGCTGTATGCTTCCCTGATTGGATCCCTGATTTATCTGTCCACTTGTACTAGGCTAGATATTGCCTATGCTGTTTCTGCACTCTCACGCTTCACTGCCAACCCCACTCAGGCTCACTGGCGTGCAGCTCAACAAGTTCAGGTATAACTTCGGGCTCACCCTAACATTGGGATTAGGTATAGCCATAGCCCTGTGTTTGCTATTCAAGCATACTCAGATGCCTCCTTCGGTGAGGATCCTGAAGGCTGGAGGTCCCAAACTAGTGTAGCTATCTTAGCATCTGTTGGGTTGGTTCACTGGGCCTCTAAGAGGCAGATCACCCCTGCTGTGAGCACCGGTGAGTCTGAGTACCAGGCCTGTGCAGCAGCTGCGAGGGATGTTCAGTGGTTAAAACACTTGAGGGTTGATTTGGGGCTCCCTTGTTCCCTTATCACCATTCAGTGTGACAGCGCGCTGGCCAACTCTTGGTGTGCAGAAGTAGCTTTAGTGCCACGTGCCAAGCACATAGACATCATGCACCATTATGTGCGGGATCTGGCCATGTCTGGCCGGATTGGGATTGTCAAAGTGGCTACCAGCCTACAAGTGGCAGACACTTTGACCAAAGCTCTGGAGGCAGAGCAGTTCTGGTTTCTGAATGAGTTGCTAGGCATGGTGGACTGCAAGTGTGCTGGGGTGATACCCCCCACATACAAGCGCCCACCTAGATAGCTATTGGTAGCTACTGTCCTGGGGTTTTATAGGTCTGCAACTAGTCCCACCGTGGGAGATGCCGGTAGTGGCAGGTCTTGATTACGGGTACTACTTGTGCTAGTTATTGCTTTTGCAGTTTTTGTATTTGTGATTTATTTGGCTGCAATTTTTGCATTCTGTGGATTTTGGTTTGTTACGTCCTGCCCCCCCCCCCCCCCCCCCCCCCCCCCCCCCTTCTGATTGGGCAAGTCTCCAGACACATGCTCTGTGGTGGTGTGCGAATTGCTACATACCCTTTTAGGGGTTCTTAGGTGCATTTTTCATTAGGTGGAGTTATCCCCTATAGGTGTTGCCCAGCCGACCTTACCCATGCAAGACAACTTGGTTTTTAACGTGCCCATCTGGACATTAATTTGCCTTACTGAACATTTTGGTCTCTAACTCGCTTTCTTTTCTGGTTATGATTTCGCTGCATTCTGTGGAATGTTGGTAGACGCTACACAATACGTTTTCTGGGTTACCTTACAAAGCAATGGCTTTGGGTACAGTGTGTATTCCTTCCTCATTTTCTGAGGTTGAGTCCACAGTGTTTCTTCTTTATGTTTCTCCTTTACCTCAACAGGTGGAGATTTTAAGTTCTTCGATTTTCAGTTCGTTTCGGTTACGGAGTTTATTTACAGTTCGCCAGACCAGTGGAGTGTCAGAGCTAGATTACCGGTTAGGTCAGTTTCACTGACAGCAGGGGTACTACTTCTTGCCAAATTCGTCAGCGCTTAAAGCGCACAAACGTCAGATTGGTCAGCGCTATTTAGTGCACAAAGCGCAAAAACTGCGTGCTGCGTCCACAGGGGGGTGAAAAACTGCGCGAAACGCACAGAGGGGCTCAAAAAGGCAGCGCGGCACCGCGCTGCCGCGCGCGCTTAGTAGTAGCCTGACTGACAGTAGCGTGTCCACGTGTAAGCAGAAGTGGACGTAGCCGCTGTTCTAAGCCCGTACCCTCATCTGTGTGAACATTCAGGAGGCGCTAATAGCGGCTCTTCTCTCTAACATTGCCTGAGTTTCTATACGCCTGTCCTCTCTCCACTCATACGAGTGTCATTCTCTCATCTGGAAAAGGACGAAGTGCGATAAGCTCTTTACAGGATAAGCATCAATCACCACGGAGGAGATTGATGAGGGAGACGGGACAGTACATCAGGGTACTGTTGTGACAGTGCGCGTGCCCTAGCTGACAGCGGCACTACGAGGAGCACGCCAGGGCAGGAACCGCGTGCCCTAAGTCACTCTAGAGAAGGCATGAAAGCCGGACAATCCCCCCCCCCCCCCCCCCCCCCCCCCCCCGGGTCTTAATTGGTGCCAATGAACTGCCCTTGTCAACACAAACTCAAATGGTGATCTCATTATGTCATTTGGAGGTCCGAGTAAAAAGATTGCAAAAACCCTGAGAAGGCCTACCCCCCCCCCCCCCCCCACCCCCCACCCCACCCCCTCACCCCACAAAAAAATGAGGTGCTCTGAATGACCTGGAAAAATGGTCAAAACATAGCCATACATCATGCCAATTATGGCCCATTCTCCAAAAATAAATCGATCCTCATGAAGCAAAATTGAGGCCTTGACACCTGCTGCTGAGTTGTTTAATTACGACCCTAGCTTGAGGCTGGTCTTGAATCCTGATTCCTTTGAAGGATAGAAATATATTTTATTGTATAAAACAAATGCGATTAGAATTGCACGATTCAATTATTATCCCACTAGGGATGTTGAATAAATTGTGCTAGTAATCGTAGAATTAAATGTTCACTGCAGCATGGACTCAGGCTCCCCGTCGGTAAAACGATTGTTCAATCCTTCAGCGTGTTTCTGTTAAAGCCCTTCCTGTCAGGGTTGGGCAGGGTGTTGTACGGATACGGATACGGGTACGGTTTTCAATTGGAAACATGTAGAGGACATTCCGGCTTTTCAGTGGTATGCTCATCATGTCGAAATTCGAAGGCAGCAAACAGTTATTGCCTTAGTATCTTGAACTGACTGTTGCAAGCAAGTGTCGTGAGTACGGATCGTACGCGAACTCAAAATAGTAGGGGGCCCTGGCGGGTCCCCTGGAGGCCCCCGGTGGTGTAATGTTCGTCAAGCAGCAGTGGCATCCTCCTTGTGTGATGGATGCACAAGCAGTTGCTTACTTATCCGTTCAATTTAATATTGGGGGTCAAGAATCAATGTAGCATGGCATGGCATTATTATTCAACTGGGTGCCCTGTAAGGCTAATGAACTTATTAGCTCACTGACTTCCCGAAGTTCCATGGAGGCAGGTGCAGCAACTCCCGAGGGCACAGTTGCTACTTCGCAACCTGCAGGAACTAGTGCGAAAGAGCAGATTTCCTTGCCAAGCACAATTCGCTGATGTAATGAGCTAAGAGAGTCACGAAGAAGCGAATTATTCAAGGGAAATCGTAGACATGCTCCAGGTCCCTAGACTGAGTCCACAGGACAGGAGGGAAACGACAAATGAAAACGCCGCGTCCACAGTCCGCAACCCTGAGATACGTACGCGAATAAGTGCCCTCAGAGGTAATCCGCCCCCGACGGGAATTGAACACGAGTCGGAATGAGTTCAGGCCAGTCAGATTAAGCCGGCAATTTTGACCGGCGATCTTGGGAATTGTGAAGATGTGAAGATGTGAAGATGTTGAAGTTTGACGATATCGCGTAAGTATCGCATAGGTCTGTCCCCCTTACATCGCCCACTGGAACTGGGTCCTTGTGTCTTGCATCACCGCTGTGGGTAACCCCCTTTTGCCAGCCCCACCCCCACCGCCCCAGGATGCTACTCATAATGCCCCTTGAGTGGTATCCCAGGCACTTCTCTAGATGATGTGTTCTATCCTTTGATGCAAATTCCTTCCTAGTCTGTGGTCTCTGGATGCCGTCCGCATCTCAGCCTCCCTATCTGCCGCCCTTAGGGTGTGCTCTCCGACTTGCATGGACTGGTGATGTTCGGCGGAACTTCTGCCGCCGCCACGTTTGCAGCATGAAGTTGACCCGCACTGGGCACTCATGCACCGCCTCTACCATGTCCACGTTTGTGTTAGAGGACCCCCTCCATGTGCAGGGCTGCTGAGCTCTTTGCTTGATAGCAATCCCCCAAATTGGCGGTCACCTCCTCCTCCTCCCCCCTCACCCCCCTCCCTCCTCCTCATCCCTCCAACCCTGACACGATGCCCAGCCTGATCTCCCAGGGCCCCGCTATCAGTGGGCAGTTGCTTCTCCTCCAGGGCCCCCCCCCCCCCGCGCCTCCCCCCATGTTCCCTCTGTTGCACCTCCTCAGCCCACGAGCTAGCGATGGGACCTCCCCGCTGCCAGCCACCCCTCCCCAGTCCACAGGGTTTCCCGTACTTCCCTGTCACTATAACCAAACTCAAGGTTAGCATGGGCTACCGCCAATGCAGAGTGTAGCAACAAAGAGCGTCTCCAATCTCTGAGGCACGGCTACGTAAGTGAGCCTGCCTTCGGGTCCCACCTTACAGCCTACGTATCTCACTCTCTCGCCCGGACACGGGGCGTTTTGCTAGGCTGCTTCTTCACTCTGGTCCCTTCCTTGGAAATAACACCAAAAGGCAATTTTTTGGCGCCTTATGGGCCGATGCAGTTCCAGGGGCTCCTCCCGATGTACAAGTGTCCGCCGTGCCCGTGTTGCCCTGATGTGCTTTTGACTGCGACCCCTCGCCATCCCACTTGCTTTTGAGTGCCCTCGTGCTTAGGCGGTCCTGTGAGGCTCTCCAGGTTCCATTGGCCACCCTTTCTGCTTGCCCATCCAGAGGAGCTAGCCTCTGTGTGCAACCCGCCCCTCCTCAGCCATTGGACTACGATGTGTGCAGAAATTGTTTGCCTTGCGGCCCTGTCAGCTATGGATCATGGCCGGGCAATTGCGGAGGTTGGCCTCCTCTGTCCGTGTGAGGCCACTTCGGCCCTGCGCCAGGCCACTTGTATGAGTTGTGGGGCCTTCCACCTCCATCAAGGTGCCAGCTGTTTCGCCCCTCTCAGAGCGGGCTGGAGCCACTTGCTGGTGGCTGGATTCTGTTGCTCGCATTCGCTGATTTTGTCGCTGCAGAAGAGCCCCCTCCTGGTGGGAGGACTACTGGTGCAGGAGCGATGATTGCACCCGTTCATCGCACCATAGGTGGGCCCGTTAGTAACATGGGAGGTTCCCACCCCTCCAACATTATGTCAGTGGCGGATCTCTTGCCAATGGCCAGGACCATTCCCCTGACCATTTGTCTTCTCTCCTTTTCGAATGAAAGCTTCTTCCCTGATCCTCCTTGAAGGCCCTGAGATGATAGCTTTGGATTTGTTCTTGTTCCCTTAGTAGCGAACCGCTGTTCTGTTGCGGTGTAGGTTGGGGGCTAAGCTTCTGTTTTCACTTACTCGAGTCTCCGTTTGATCTTGACTTTTGGTGCTCTCCTGTGCCCTCTCTCCGTCTTTAGCTTGATGGTTTCTGACAGATAGGCTATGGACTCTCTAGATTTTCCCGCTGGTCTTGGTCTTTTCGCTTTTTCCTCACGCTTTTTATCGTGTTAGTGTTCTGTTAGCGTTGTTAAGGTCCTCTTCTTAGCTGTTGTTTTCCTGTGGCGTTTTGGCTCGACGGCTTGGCTGTGTTTGCCTTAGATAGGGAGTGTAAGCCCGCCTTTTTTAGAGTCGAGTGCCTCTCTGCCTTGTTTTTGTTATTGTCCGTATGCGTCGGACAGAGTCGATAATGCATACCGTACCTGGTCCCTCTAGGTCGCGAGTTCTGCTGCCGCTTGTCTCAGCATGAATTGCTGGTTCTCTCGG